>CAUYQG010106772.1:0-51698 GCA_963574415.1 Tarsius wallacei
CCGCCTCAGCCTTTCGAGTAGCTGGAACTACAGGCGCGCGCTACCATGCCCGGCTAATTTTTTGATTTATTGTAGAGATGAGGTCTCACTTGCCCAGGCGGGTCTCGAACCCGCCGGCTCAGGCAATCCACTCACCTCAGCCTCCCAAGGCGCGGGATTACAGGCTGAGCCACCGAGCCCGGCTTCTGATTTTTAATCTATCTTCTTTCTTTTTAAATTCCATTTCTTGTAAAAAGCATCCAGTTGGGTTTGCCTTTAAGACAAAAACTCAAGCCAGGTGTGGTGGCTTATGCCTGTAATTTCAACACTTTAGGAGGCTAAGGGAAGGATTACTTGAGTTCAGGAACTCAAGACCAGCATAGGTAACATAGCAAGACCTTGTTTTTTACAAAAAAATCAGAAATTTAATGGGGTATGGTGGTCCCATGCCTGTAGTCCCAGCTACTCAGGAGATTGAGGTAGAAGGATCTTTTGAGCCTAGGAAGTTAAGGCTGTGGTGAGCCATGGTCATGCCACTGCACTCCAGTCTGGGTAACAGAGTGAGACCCCTAACTCAAACAAACAAACAAACAAAAAATTCAATCTGGCAATCTCTGCCTTATAAGTGATGTGTTAGGCCACTTCCATTTAATGTAATCTTCGGTAATTATTTAAGTCCACTATTTTGTTATTTGTTTTCTAATTGTCTTATATACACTTTTATTTATTTTTTCTGCCTTCTTTTGGGTTGAATATAATTTTTATTCTATTTTATTCCTACTATTGACTTATTACCTACTCCTTTTTATTTCTACTATTAGCTTAAATCTACTCCTTTCTTTAGTGATTGCTTTCGGGGATTACAGTATATATCACTAACATCACAATCCACTTTCAAATAATATTTTTTAAACTCATATATAGACCAACAACCATAAAATTATATACTTTCATTTCCACCTCCTATCTTTGTCATACATTTTGTTGTACATTTTTGTCATATTTTTTCTAAAAATGCTTTAAACATCACAACACATTGATATTATTTTTGCTTTAAGAAGTCAGTATATTTTTTAAAAATTTAAAATGAGGTTCAATTTGTCTATCTTATTGCTTATGGTATGAGCACTTAGGGTTCTGATCAGGAATTGGTTGCCAGTTCCAATTTCCATAAGGGTGTCTCCTGCGTTTTCTAAGATTCTTATAGTTTGAGGTTTTACGTTTAGGTCTTTGATTGATTCAGAGTTAATTTTTGTGTATGGTGATAGATAGGAGTCCTGTTTCAATCTTCTGCATGTGATCAGCCAGTTTTCCCAGGACCATTTACTGAATAGGTTCTCCTCTCCCCAGTGGTTGTCATTGGAGGCTTTGTCAAAGATGAGTTGGTTGAGACATTGAATCTGGAATTCACTTTCTTTGCTTCTGGAATCTCTATCCTGTTCCATTGGCTTATATGCTTGTTCTTGTACCAATACCAGGCTGTTTTGATTATGTAAACTAGTGCAACCTCTTTGGAAGACAGTGTGATGATTTCTGAAAGAACTAGAAATTGACTTTCCATGTGACCCAGCAATTCCCCTATTGGGAATATACCTGGAGGAACTCAAATCATTCTACAAAAAAAGATACCTGTACATGTATGTTTGTTGCAGTTCTATTCACAATAGCAAAATTATGGAACCAACTATGCTGCCCATCGAAGCTGGACTGGATTTTTAAAATGTGGTATATATACACAATGGAATATTATGCAGCCATAAAGAAGGACAAACATGGACTTCACAGCAACTTGGCTGGATTTTGAGAGTCAGTCAATAGACTAATAAAACTGAAGAAAATTTAGTCATATTCAGTGATCTATCACAGAAACAAAGAACAGAGTACCATATGTTCTCATTCATAAACGCACCTTGAACAATTATCATAATACTATAAGAAAGGGATTGGCAGTAGTGGGAAACTGTCAGGGGAGGGGGGTGGGATTGACAGTTGAGGAAAACTGCTAGGGGAGGGAGGGGCACACTTCATCAACAAGGATACCTGCATAATCAACATTTGTATACCTAACCCTGAATTGTATTCCACATCTTTAAAATAAAAAATAAAAATTAAAAAAAATTAAAATGAGTTAAAAATAAGATATACATCTTTCATTTACTTACTTTTTCAGGGCTTTTTATTTCTTAGTTTAAATTTAAATTTTTTCTGATATAATTTTCCATCTGTTTGAAGAGGTTCTTTAATATTTTTTGTTGTGCTTGTCTGCTGATAAAAATTTTCTTCAGTTTTATTAGTCTGAAATAAGTTTTATCTTGTTTTGATGTTTGAAACGTTATTGTCACTGGATAAAGAATTCTAGATTGACTGTTTTCTTTCAGTGTTTTGAAGCTGTTACTCTGCTGACTTAATAGAAATTTCTTTTATAGTTAAATTTGTTCCTTTGTAATGTGACTATTTCTCTGACTCATGTTAAAATTTTATTTGATTTTTGGTAATTTAATTATGGTGTGATTTGACATGTTATTTTAAAGATTGTTATTGTGCTTCCTGGGTCAGTGGGTTTATACTTTTCATCAAATTTAGAAATGGTTCAGCCATTATTTTTTCAAATATTTTTGGCACCCCATCCCTTTCCTCTGGGATTTCAATTATACGTGTATTGAACTACAAGATATAATCCTACTAGACTTTAATTCTTTGCAGAAGTTTTTTAATTAATAATTTTTTCTCTGTGTGCTTCACTGTGGATAATTTCTATTGCTATGCTTTTTGGCTCACTAGTCTTTTTTATTCTAAGCTGTCTAGTCTGTTCTTAATTCCATTCAGTTTCCTGTTTTAGTCTTGTATTTTTCATCTCTAAAAGTTTCATGTGACGTGCTTTTATATCTTCTGTTTGTTCCTCATTATTTTATGTTTTCTTCTACCTTCCTAAACATGTGAGTCATATTTGTAAGAGCTGCTTATATGTTGTTGCTAGTTTCATCATTGCTGTTATTTCTGGATCAGTTTCTATTAACTGATTTTTCTCCTAGTTATGGATCCTATTTTTCTGTTCTTGAAGAATGCTTCTAATTTTAATTCTGATTGGTGGTGGGCATTGTGAATGTCACACTATCAGTTGCTTTAGTTTGTTATATTCCTTTAAATTGTGTTGAGCTTTGTTCAGGCATGCTACTTAGAATATGTAAAATATATAAGAGGTAAGCTACTTATAAATCACTTAGATCATTTTGAGTCCTCTTTTAAACTTTATTACAGTATGTCTGTAGTGTAAAAACTACAAAGCCTGCCTCCCATGACCTTTTGGCTTTACTCCCAAGTGCAACCCCCATGTAGTTCTGCATGGCATATGGCGTCCACTCCCAACTCGTGAGTGTATGTGTCCAAGAAATAAAATGCTGCCAATCTTTTCTGTTCATTGCCAAGCATCTTGTTCAGTCATCTTATACACTATCTTGGATGCAGGATCCATTTTTCACCACTGAGGTGAAAAGGAGGTCATCAAAACAGTGTTGAAAGCAGCCTTCAGACAGTGGCCATTGTAGCTCCACTAAGGTGATACCACTAAGGTGATACCCTTTTCAGAATTCTATCTGATGCATTTTGTATTAGATGACCTTTAGACATTCACTGCTAGGAACATGAACAATTCCCAATCCAGTGGAATTTGTAGGATGATCCTGCCTACACCTTTATGTTTCTTTCTGTGGTCCTCAAGTAGTTTTCCTCTCACTTGTGTAGATCACTTCTCAGCTAAAAACTCAAGGGACCTCTCTAAAAATCTCTGGAACTTTCTTTTCGTGCAGTTTTCTTCTCCCAGTGATCTCACTAGCAAATTCTAGCCAACTCTCCCTCCCCAAACTCTTATATTTTTTTTCTTTTCTACTTAGTAAGACCACTGGGCTCTGTGTGGTTTCTATACCAGTACTGCAGGATGAAAACTTCCTCTAAGCAATAAATTGGTAAAATCATAGCACTCAGCTTATTTATTTCCCTTCTCACAAGGATCACAGTCCTGTGCTGTCTGTTGTTCAATGTCTGAAAACTTTTGTGTTCCATGTGTCTCTCTTTGTAGTTGAGGCAATAGATGTGGGTGAAATCTGCTTCCAGTTAGTTCATCTTGAACTAATTCAACTTCATCAGAAGAGAAAGTTCTAATTTAAAAATTTCAAGTGTATTTTTAAACAAATATTTATTTGCTCATAAATCTTTTTAAATATTTATTTTTAATAGAAATAAAAGCTAATTTTCCCTGAAGGAATTCTGAAATCTTTATAGATATATGAAAGACCTAGTTTTTAAAAATTTACTTTGAAACCCTAGAAACTGTCAGTTTTCACCAAGATGTATTTGTGATTACTTAGCAATGTTTCCCATTTTTTCTCAATTTTGTCTTGCAGATCTCTTGTCATCATACATCACTAGATTAAAATAAACTCCTTCCATTAGATCTTTCTAGCTCCATTCTCAGTACAATTTTCAGTCTCTTGCTCATCAATGCCAAATAGATTATTCTTCATTACTATCTTTACCATAATATTGTCTTGCTCAAAATGGAAAGATATCTTTTAATGCTTGCATAATTAAATCAAAACTTAAAAAAAAACTTAGCTACTTTATATCTATACCATAAAACAAATGTTATTTATTGATGGTAGTATAGTCTGCCTACATTTCAAAACCCTACAGAATTTGTTTCTAACTTATTTCCACTAATAGTGTAGGTCACAGACTCAACAATATTAAATTAAAATATGTATAGCTCCCTGTTTCTTAAAATATACTTGTCAGTATTTGAATGCTGCTTTAAAGAATATTTCTCCTCACTTTTTGGTCTATCAATTACTGAATGTTCACTATGCTCAAAATGCTGTATTAAATGATGTATATATTACATATATGTGATTTGTGTAATATACATTTGTAAAATGTATGTCATATCCAATGTAAATAATATTCATTTATGGAAACAAAAACAACTCCATCTTGGATGCTAATCCACCATGTTAACTTCTGATTAGCCCAGTCCCATAAATACCTCCTCATTTCTACTTTATTTACCGGTCCCTAATGTAAGAACATGGGTCCCTGCTTTCTTGATCAAAGCAACCTTGATGTTATCACACACATCATAGGCTATGATGCATAGATCATTCTTGCCTATTCTAGAGGACTGCCTTAACTTGGTTTTTTAGAGCATGCATACCCTTGCCCCAGCCTTGGATCTGGGGAGTGTGATCTCCCAAGACTATGTTTCTGTCTGTAAGTTCCCTCAATAAATTGCCTAAAACCAAAAAGGTGGATTTGTCTGCCTCCTTTTTTGGTTCCTTGGTTTCTTCTGCATTTGGGGGTTACTTTGTATATATGGCCTTTTCACAAAATAATATTATAAGGAATTATATATAATATATCATGCATGTATATTACATATATAATATAAAGTTCACAATACAGTGTTAAAGCACTTTACATATTATATCGTGTTTAATTGTAATCCAACTCAATAATAGCAGATGCTTTTCTCATCCCAATTTTACAGTTGAAAAAAAGACAGTTAAAAAAATACACAAATATACCCAGTGAATGTATCACAGACCTAAAATGTGCATATAGTCTCTCTGTTTACAGAATTTATCACCTTAACTAGAATATGTATATGGCAATGTAAATAAAGGATGTTATTTTTATTTGGTTATAGGATCTTGAAATAATAAATTAAAATTTAAGCAAAAAATAGTAAATAAAAAGAGAATTATATATGTGATGAAGGTTAAAAGCTACAATGGCTATATAATAGTCATGTAACTTTACACACCATTATATCTCTTATATACCATATTAAAACTACCATTGGAATAAATACTATTTAGGTACCATTAAAAACATTAATGCAAAAATAGTTAAAATTAAAGAAAAAAATTCAGAAGTACAAAAGGAGTAAATAAATGCACCTGTCGTTCTCAATTCATGAATGGTCAATTGGATAAAAAATTATAATTATATGGTATAACCGAATAATCTCATTAATGAGGTTTATTTAATAGCTATGTAGTGACTAAATTCTGTAGAAATTAAACAGACTTTGTTATATAAAAATAATTTTAAATGTATAAATTCACATAAGCAAAATATCAACAAATTTTTCAAAATTGATAAAGAATAGACAATAATGTGACAAATAGAAATGAAGCAAATGATATTCAATACACAGACTCCTCCTTAAAAAATTCTTCATAAGGAAATCAAGCCTTGAGTGCTTTTATAAAACTGAGTACAAAATAGCAAATAAAAGGGTTTCAATCTAATAAATTAGGAAAAAATAACAAATGAAAAATAAGAAAGATACAGACTAAAGAAATTAGTAAAGCTAAAAATTGGAATTTACAACTTAGTGAAGAGAAAATAATGTCAGAATTGGAAAGCACAAGAAAAGCATGGGCAAACAATGCAAATGAGGATGGTATAGATGCTTCTCTCTGGCTATAAACATTTCGAAAATTCTGAATAAAATGTTCTTTAAATGGCTCAATGCAACTCTTAACTTGAAAGAGAGGCAAGAAAATACCAGGAACTACAAACAAAGAAGTAAAGCAATTATAGAGAAGAAGGTGAGGCTAATGTCCTGGCCTACAGAGTATTCAACCAGGTATTTCAGTAGGGCCTGGGATTCTAAGGCAAACAAGAAACTGAAGTGTCACAAAGTATCTAAATAGTAATAATAACAAACTTCTCTCAGAAACTAATAGTTAAAGATTTTTTTAAGGATAAGAAGGTGAACAACAAAATGAACAATTTAAAGAACAATTATGGGATGTACATTCTTTTCAAGCTCAAATGAGAGTTTTTAAAAGTTCACCAGGTTCTGGGCAACAAAATAGTTTCAACAAATGCCAAAAGAATTAATAAAATATACACTACATATTGTCACTAATTAGCTATAAAATAAAATGAATAGTGAAAAGATAGCCTGGGGGTGGGGGGAACAAACAAACAAGCCAACCAAAATCATAGTGACAAGTATCGGGCATTTAAAAAAACACAGTTCTAGATAGATAGGACATGAGTAAAGGAAGAGTCATAATGGACACTGATCATTAAAATACTAAGTCATGAATCGCAATTAAACTCCCTTATAGCAAAACTTATGCAATGCAATTAAAGGCAGATTTTCTCTAACTACAATTAGAGGGGAAAAAAGTATTATTTTATAATTCTTGTATCACAAAGGAAGAAAACTTAAGAATTAATGAGTTATTCGTCCACCCATCCACCCCCCAAAAAAATAATAGAGTAAATCCTAGAAATAGAACAGAGAATAATAAAACTAAAATCAAATATCAGTGAATTTCTTAAAGAAAAGAATATGAAAAATAAAATAAAACAAAAAATTATTGAAAAAAACTAGTGTGCATCCGTAGTTCCAGCTATTTGGAAGACTGAGGCAGAAAGATCGCCAAAGTCCAGCAGGTGAAGGCTGCAGTGGCCGTGAGTGTGCCGCTGCACTCCAGCCTGGGCGACAAGAGTGAGACTCCAACTCAAAAAATTCTAAAAGAATAGAAAAATCTGTCACAAGTTTGAAAAGCGAGAAGAAGAGAGGCAGAGAGAGGGAGGGAGGGTAGGAGAGGGAAGTAGTGTTATGCTGGTAAAGGGTAGACCCCTATTCATAGAGGTTTCTGATTTCTGTAGTGTTTCCACCACTGATGATTTTAATCTACCATCATTATGCCACTGAATGCAAACTAGGTAGAGATGCACAGACACTTGGCTCTGGCAAGTCAGTACAAGCCAGCTTCAACACATCACTAAAGAGGTCACAGACAAATAATATTAGAATTGAAAAAATAGGACATAGTACAGTAAAAATTAAAATACTATAGAAAATATGCTGAATAGCTCTATTAATATAAATAAAAACTTGGGCAAAATAGACAATCTGTTAAAGAAACATAACTTACCAAAATAGAACCCACCCCCAGAAAAACTGTCAAAAACAAAATTATAACTAGATAGAAGGAACAAGTTCCAGTGTCCTATATGACACTGTAGGATGACTATTGTTAGCAATAACATATAATTTTAAATAGCTAGAAGAAAGCTATTAAATGTTTCCCACACAAAGAAATAATAAACACTTGAAATTTTTGAGATGATGGATATGCTAATTGCTCTGATCACTATTCATTATATGTATCAAAACATGACTACATATCCCATAAACATGTGTAATTATTTCATGTCAATTACAATTTTTTAAAAACCCAGCTCATTAAGGTAGTGAATTAATAATTTAAAACTACCTATTACTTGACATAACAAAAGAAGAAAAACAAACAGATTCATCAGATTTATATAGATGAGTTTTATCGAGTTTTAAGCAGTGGTTCCTGAAGTCTAGTCCTCAGAACAAAAGCATCAGCATCACCTGGGAACTTGTTAAAAATGCAAATTCTTGTTTCACTTTGTACCTACTAAATTAGAAACTCTGGGTGTGAGGCCAATGAATATGTATGGTGATGCAAGCAGAAGTTTGAGAATTACTTTTTAAAGGAAAAGATGAACTCAAAATTATACAAACTATTTTAGAGGATCTAAAAAGCAGTAATTCCCCTCTAGTGATATCAATTTTATGAGGCCAAGACAGACTTCACTCCAGAATCAGACATAAATAGTATAAAAAAAGAAAACCATGAGCTGATGTCCTTTGGGCTATAAACCCTCTAAAATTTATTTTTAACAAATGAAACCTACCAGTGCTTGTGTGTGTGTCTGTATCTAAGTGTACCATGACTAGGTTGAGAGCATCTTTACCAAAAGATGTTTTAATATCAGGAAATCTATGACTGTAATTTCCACAGTTACAAATCAAAAGAGAAAAAAACATATGATTACCTCTATAAGTACAGAAAACATTTTTGATGAGTTTCAAAATTCATTCATAATAGTAAGAATTATAAACTCTCAGGAAATTAGAAATAGAAAAATATTAACCTGGTCACAGCTATCTATTAAAAACCTTCAATAAATATATATTTTGATGAAATTATAGATGTATTTCTTTTAAATTATGAATAAAACAAGAAATCTGCTATTACCACTTCTACTCAGCATTGTATTAGAGGTCCTAGTCTGTGTAGAAAATAACATAAAGAAACAAAATGGGCCGGACGCGGTGGCTCAAGCCTGTAATACCAGCACTTTGGGAGGCCGAGGTGAGCGGATTGCCTGAGTCCACAAGTTCAAGAACAGCCTGGGCAACCTGGTGAGACCTCATCTTTACAATAAATAAAAAAAAAATAGCTGGGCATGATAGTGCACGACCTGTAGTTCCAGCTACTTGGAAGGTCGACGCTGGGGTGGCCATGAACTTGTCACTGCACTCCAGTCTGGCGACCGAATGAAACTCCAACTCAAAAGAAAAAGGGGGTGGGGGAGAAAAACAAAATGGATATGAATGAGAAAGGAGGAAATATAAACTTATTCTTTTTAGATATATTATTGTGAATACAAAAATCTAAAGCACTATTTTCTAGACAAATTAATAAAATGCAACAAGGTTTTATGCCATGATTTCACTATATAAAAATCAATAACTTTAAAAAGTTTGTCACTTAAACATAAGTCTAACAAAATAAGCAAGATATACTACCCAAATTATTTAGTGATATAAACCCTAAATAAATAGAGACTATAGCATGCTTGTAAAAAGGGTAGCTTTTCGATCCGCCGTCTGCGGTGGGACCGCTGCCAAGATGCAGATTTTTTTGAAAACCCTTATGGGGAAGACCTTCACTCTCTAGGTTGAACCCTCGGATACAATAGAAAATGTAAAGGCCGAGATCCAGGATAAGGAAGGAATTCCTCCTGATCAGTAAAGACTGATCTTTGCTGGCAAGCAACTGGAAGATGGACGTACTCTGACTGCAACATTCAAAAGGAGTCTACTCTTCATCTTGGGTTGAGACTTCATGGTAGTGCTAAGAAAAGGAAGAATAAGTCTTATACGATGCCCAAGAAGAATAAGCACAAGAGAAAGAAGGTTAAGCTGGCTGTCCTGAAGTACCAGGGGGATGAGAATGGCAAAATCAGTCACCTTCGTTGAGAGTGCCCTTCGGATGAATGTGGTGCTGGAGTCTTTATAGCCAGCCACTTTGACAAACATTACTCTGGCAAATGTCTGACATATTGCTTCAACAAACCAGAAGACAATTAATTGTGTATGAGTTAATAAAAGAGATGAACTAACGAAAAAGAAAAAGAAAAAGAAAAAAAGGATAATTCAATATTTTAAAGTGATCATTTCTTCCTAAATTAGGTTGCCAGATATGGCAAATACAAATATAGAAAGTCCAGTGAAATTTTAATTTCCAATAATGAATAATTTTTAATATAACTGCGTCCCAAATATTACATGGTATATACTCTTATACTAAAAAGTTATTGCATAAGATACAGATATATATATAGACATAGATATATACTCATAGATCTGTAGATAGATATAATATACAATCATACACTACTTAATGATGGGAATATGTCCTGAGAAAGGTGCCCTCAGGTGATTTCATCATTGCACAAGCATCACAGAGTGTACTTACACAAACCTACATGGTACAGCCCACTGCACCCTAGGCTATATGGTATAATCTATTTCTTCTATGCTACAAGCCTTTACAGCATGTTACTATACTGAATACTATAGACAATTCTAACACAATGGTAAGTATTTGTTTATCTAAACATTTCTAAACATAGAAAAGGCACAGTAAAAATGCAGCATTATAGTTTTATGGGGCCATTGATTTATATGCAGTCTGTTGTTGAATGAAACACCATGATTTGGTATATGACTGTATATAAAATTTGTTATTTACCTGTACTTCAAATTTAATTGGGCATCCTGTATCTAATTGGTTAACTTAAATTAATGTATCAATCCAGTATATTCAAGATACAATTCCAACGGTATTTTTTATGGAACATAAAAATAACCCTAAAGCCCATATGAAGAGTAACACATGTCATATATACACATAAAAACAGATTTTCCAAGAATAATGGATAGGATTTTGCCTTAGTCCTATATGCTTAAAGAGATACTTCTTGAGGGAAGCTGGAGAGAATTGAGAGTTTAAGAACTACCTACCGGTTACAATGTTCACTATTTGAGGATTGGAGACACCAGAAGCCCAACCTCCATCAGTATGCAATATGACCTATGTAACAAACAAGCACTTGCACCCTCTAAATCTAAATTATTAAAAATTTAATTTAAAAATATAACAAAAAATATAAGGAGACATTCTAAGAAGTCTAACCCAAAACACGGGAGTGTCTTTCCCAAGAATAAATTCAATTTTTTACAGCAAAAGTCAGATACCACAGCCCTGTATATACCTGCATTGGCCTACTGATTTTGCCAAGTTGCAGCAAGGTGAGAGGGGAGAACTCTCATGTCACTGGTCCTTACTATAATTCATAATTCTCTTCCCATCTAGAAAGAAAAAACTTTTTGAGTTGAGACAATAAAATGTAAGAATGAAACCATTGAAATTTAAACATGAGTCATGGTAGTCATTTGACCTCAATAACCACATTCTAATCCTACCCTGTGGATAGATCTAGCATCTCACAAGAAAAGTAGACCAGATGGACAGATGGCATTGGTAAGACAGTAGAATCAATTTACAATCTATCCTGATTAACAGGTGAAACCCAGTAACAGAAAATTTGGGGAAAGAGCATACTTACATAAAAATGCAATCATGAGTACAATTTGTGTCAGTTAAGAGTCCTTAGGTGCAAGAAACAGAAATCAACCCATCTTAACAAGCCCACCCAAATGTATAGGAGGACTGAAAAATATTTAACAGTCAGTCTTGAAGAAGTGAAGAGCCAAAGTATCTCTAGGAAGAATTGAAGCTATTGGACATCACAGCCAGCTGGGATTAATCAGTACAAACTGCTTTTTCCATCTTTTTCTCTGTCTCACATACACTCCAAACTCCGAGACATCTGATTGGTATAGCTTGGGTCACATGTTCACCCCTTGGCTTGGGGAAATGGGGACATCTTGACTGACAGTTTCATGGCTGGATCTAATAGTGAAAGAGTAGCTTTCCCAACACAAGTTCAGGGCACCATTTCAAAAGAAGGGGAAACGGATTTTTGGCAGGCACAAACAACAGATGTCCACTGCATGACTGAACAACACAGATTTTGGGACTATACCAATGCAGAGCAATGTGATGACTATCAGTTGAACCTTAGTGCAAAACCACACTTTTTTATTAAAAAAAAAAAAAAAAAGGATTCTCTCAAGATGAACTATTCTGAGAAGTGGTTAATAGTAAACCAGAAAACGAGGTGGACTTCTTTTTGGGAAGCAAAGGATCTTTCCTCACTCTCTGGGGTTCAAGGTATTTTGCTGAAACCAAGATGTTATTCTCGAGTTGCCTCTGCTTGTGGTGACTGAGAGCTTGTCTGTTTACTATTCAAGTAGCAATAGCAACAGCCATGAAGAAAGATAAGCTACTTTCTGGAGCTTCCAGTGTTCATGACAGTGGTTGTAGAGTCTTCCCAGGTCAAGAAAGTTACCTCTGAGTGAGTGGTGAATAACCATTGCATGGCAAAAATAAAAAGTGCAAAACACACAAAAACAGTCATTAGCACTATAGAAGAAAGAGTTTGCTTTGCCCAAAACCAAGATGGAGTTTCACTAGTGGTGATCAGGAGAGAATCTGCAGCCAATAGAGTAACCCTCAAGAGAATCAGCGGCAGCAAGACAGCATAGAAGCAAAATGAGTCCCGGAGTGAAAGAAAACACTTCTTCCAGAGCAACTTATGGACTCTACACATGTGAAAATTCATTTAGCCCGTCACGCAAAATGAAGTAACATAAAAACACTGAGAGGAAAAGAGAAACATATATATACATGTAAGTATATCCACTCATACAGGTATAATGTTTTGTATTATGCTTTATTACATGTAGTATGTTTTATTGCATATATGTAATAAAACAAAAGATATATTTTACTTAAGAAGTATTTGCTACTAAGGTTTTTCAAAATTTTTCTCATGTTTCTTTTAATTTATTTAACATATTTCTGATGTGCAGAAGTTTGCCATTTTTATGGCACCAAAAAAATTCTTTTCCTCTTTAATTTATTCCATTTCTTTTATGCTTAGAAAGTACTTCCCTGCAAAAATCAATGTTATGAGGGGAGACCCAAAAAAATCCGGAATTATTTTTTTTTGAGAGTGAGCCCATTGTAGTACAGGATCCCCCCCCCCCCCACTTGGTTAATGTTCTAGGAACCCATTGGCATCAGCGTGCTAGCCAGCATTGTGAGGACAGGCTACATTTGACTTCAGTGAGTTGTTTTTTTTCTTTTTTTAAGAGATTCTTTCAATGCATTTGCCCATTTCATGATGGGTGATTTACTAGCAACCTACTCACGTGGTGCTGAGTGTTCAGTAGTTTTTGACCAAAAATGGCATGACCTTCATGTTCCACCCTCCCCATTCACCCAATCTTGCCCCGAGGAACTTGTTTGTCTCCCCGGAAGTAAAATGTCCTCAAAGGGCAAAGTTTTGCTGATGTGGAAGAGGTGACACATAAAACAGAAGAAGCACTAAAAGTCATCAAAATTGACGAGTTCAAAAACTGTTTTGAGCAGTGGAAAAGGCGTCTTGACAGGTGTATTGCATCAAATGAAGAGTACTTTGAGGGCGACTGAAGTTTAAACATGTAAGAATAAATGCACAATTTTTTATAAATAAGTTCGGGTATTTTTAGGTCCCCCTCATAAAATTTATTTTTTAAAACTTTGGCACAAACAATATGTTATTACGTATAGAATAGTTAAGCTACTCTTTATATATGGTCACTTGTCCTAATCAGACATCCCCCTACAGACGGTGATCACCTAGCATTTAATCAGAAAGGCTGCATTCCAAAGACAGTACGTATAATAGCTAATTTACCTCTGATCACTACCAGCACATTTGCTAGTCAGTATATGAATAATAGAAAAGGCCTTTTGTGGTGGAATACGAAATTGTTGGTACATTAAAGGATATTTGTGACATACACATCGGATTAAAAATTTCAGAGATACTTCCTACCCTTGCATAAACAGTATACAAGAATCCAGGGGACACTATATGCTGTTCACTTAGGGATGGCACCAAGACTTAATCCCTAATACGATTTGTTTGCAGGCTTTTTGATGGTTGTATGTGTGGCAAAATTTGGTCTGAGAATTGCTTTCTTTACAACATGATAGAGAAATTGTGGAGAAGTGGTTAAACCTCCCCACCTTTAAACTTTGGGGGCTACTATTATTTAACAAAAACAACCAACCTGAGAGTTATACCAGATTGAATTGGCTTAGACCAGTTCACAAGAATCAATTAAACATCCACTTGTATTTTTTTCTCTCTTTTTTTAAATTTATTGGTTTTCTCTTTTATATCTAGTTCTTGACCCACCTGGAGTTTGTTTTATCTCAAATGATGACAGAAGTGGAGTCATTCACATAAATTTGTGAGGCAAGCTAGCACAAAAGAGGAGTGGGAAGAATTGTACCAACTGCAAGAGTACCAGGAGGGCTGCCACTTCTTTGTTCTTGCCAAATGCCGCCATCTGGGAATGTGAGTCTAAGTCCACTGTTGCAATATCTTTGATTTATTCTGCCTTCTCCCAATTTTTAAAAACATTTATGTTCTGTTGTAAAAAGTTCTGAATTTTATAACACCATGAACGAACTACACATTTGTGGCCCAGTTATAGTACAAGGTTTGCCAGTTTGTCATCTTTGGTTTATATCGTAAGAGGTAAACATCATTTTTTTATTTTTCATGTGGGCCATTGTTTTCCAAAAATCGTTTGTTGAAAAACAGTCTTTCTTGTTAAGAGGTTATTCTTCTTTCTTCAAGCACTGTATACTTGTATACTTGCAGCTGTCCTATCGATAGGCATGTTCAATCCGTATCATTTTTATAATAACAAATTCCACATGAAGATTTAAACTATATTTTGAGAGCATTTTAAGATCTTCATCTATTTTAAAACCAGCATTCCTCCACTGGTATTGATTTGCAATTTTTTCTTGTCTATTTTTTCTTGTACATTCAGGTAAATTTAAGAATAACTTTGTCCATCTCCAACTTTGAGATTTCGACATGAAATTTTATCTTCTAAGTTATTGCTAATATACAAATATGCTGCATATTTATTTTTTATCTAAATACTTGATTTAAATTTCTTCTGATTTTAAGAATTTTTAAGTTTATTCCTTTAAATTTCCTTAGGATATAATTGAGTATCTGGTGATCATTTTCTGTGATATCAAACATTGTATATAAATAAAGAGTTTTTAGTTATAGAAAGCTTAAAAGCGCTCAACAGGAAACTATCATCATGCCCTTGACCTATTTTTTAGAAGTAATTGCCTGATTTGGGGGTACATATTTTGTGATTTTAGTCATTTTTGTTTTCTTAAAAAAATATTTTATGTACTTAAGACACTTATTGATATCAACTAAGTGCCTCTGTTTTACATGCATTGGGTAATAATCACACACAGGATCCTCTTCTCAAGGAACTTACATTCTCAGAGAAGAAGACAGATAACAAACCAAAATAAATCAACTTCAGAAATACCAGGTAATTACACATGCTCTGGTGAAATTAAAAGAGTGTGGTATTATCGAGAATGACAGGTGAGGGTTGTTGGGAAATTATGGCTAATCAGAAAAAAAACTTCTTGGAGAAAATGACATTTAAGCTGTGACAACATTAGCAAGAAAAAATTATCCAAGACCCAGAAAGAGATTCCATGTAGAAGGCACAAGTAGTTCAAAGTGTGAGAAAAATTTATTTGTATACAAAGAAGTTTGGCATGTTCCAAGTTACTCAAGTGACTGAAATTTTCAAAATCATTAATATGGTACTATCTAGTAATGTTATCTTTATCTATAGTTGTGTTTTATTTCTTGTTCTTAATAATGCTTGTTTGTATTCTACATCATTTTCATAACAAAAATTTGCCCAAGATATATATTTTTTATATTGTGCATTTATTTTTAAATTAAAATAAAACTTTTGGATTATCAGTTCTACTTCCATATTAAGAATTTCATTCCTCTATTTTTTAATTCTTTTTTTTTTTTCTTTTTTGAGTTGGAGTCTCACTCTGTCACCCAGACTGGAGTGCAGTGGCCGCTCCCGGCCACCGCAGCCGCGACCTGCTGGGCTCTGGCGATCCTTCCACCTCAGCCTTCCGAGTAGCTGGAATTACAGGCATGCGTTACCACGCCCGGCTAATTTTTTGATTTATTGTAAAGATGAGGTCTCACCAAGTTGCCCAGGCGGGTCTCGAACCCGCGGTCTCAGGCAATCTACTCACCTCAGCCTCCCAAAGCGCGGGATTACAGAAATTCTTATTTCTGTTATTTATTATTCTGTTATTTATTATTAGAAATAAAAATTTTTGGACTACACATTTTTCCTGGGGTAAGTGTTGCACACACTCAAAAAAATACTAATACTTGTTATAAAATTGTCTCAAATTATAATATTCATTTTATCATTGGCCCAAGATTATGAGACTTAGCTTTGAACTGATAGGGAATTTCCCTTCCAGTTAATGTTTCGTATTACTATCCAGTTTAATAGTATTCTCAGAAAATAAGCACTGATGAATTTTTTATCTGAGAAATTCATCAAAATATTCATTGTAATCTTAGTACACAAGCTTCTTTTTTTTCCTCCTCTTTTTGGTAATTATTACATGGGCACCTAAATATAAGTTATATTTTTCTATTTTAGATATAAAGCTTCTTGTACATTTATTGATTTAGCCTTAATTGTCATGCAATTTCTCCTTGTCATTACTTTTTTTTAACTATAATACTTACTCTATCAAAGACTGAGAGATGCATCAGCTGCTCAAACAGGTTTTGTTTTTGCTTTTTCACCTTTGTCTTATATTTCTAACAGTTTAGTAGGACTGAGAAAGTGGGAGAGTCAGAAATGTGAAAGTTTGCAGTTAAGAGTATGGAACTGTTTGTAACCAGACCTAGGAACTGGTATCATGTATCAGCATGTTTCCTGTTGCAAAACTACATGAAAAGCGAACTCAAACTGACATAAACAAGATAAGAGTTATAAGAGCTCACATAATTGAAAGGTACAGAGAAAAGGTAGTCTTTAAGTGTGCTTCTTTCTCTCAAGCCTTCTGTATCAGTTTCCATTTCAGAGGGCTTTCTTTACAATAGCAAAATGAACAAGCCAGCTCCAAGCATGACATCTGCACTTGATGGTCTATAGAAGAGTGTCAGTATCCCAAATTTTCTTCTTAAGTCCTGGAATTTCACATGTGTCTTAGGTCAAATGTTCACTCTTTACAGCCATTAGCCCAGGGGTTGGCATGAACTCAATGGTTTAGTCCATTTAACGTGTTCCACTAACAAGAATGAAGTGTTTCCCAGAGACTCATGGACCTCCAGGGGAAATCGGGAACAATTGGGTGTATCAGTCAGGATTTTTCAGAGAAACAGAATCAACAGGATGTGCATACATATATAAAAAGAGATTTATTGTGAGCGATTGGTTCAGATGATTATGGCGGAATGAGAAGTCCCACAATCTACCATCTGCAACTCAAAGGCCCAGGAAGCTGGTAGTGTAGTGCCAATCAACCTTGAAGGTCTGAGAGCTAGGGGAACCAATGATATAAGTCCCAGTCAAGTCAAAAGGCCCAAGAACCAGAAGCACCAATGTGGCAAGCAGGAGAAGATGGATGTCCTACTTCAAGGAAAGAAAGTGGGCCGGACGTGGTGGCTCAAGCATGTCATCCCAGCACTTCGGGAGGCCGAGTCGAGAGGATTGCCTAAGCGCAGGAGTTCGAGACCAGTCTGGGCAACTTGGTGAGACCTTGTCTCTACAATAAATCAAAAAATAAGTCAGGCGTGGTTGCGCACGCCTGTAGTTCCAACCACTTGGAAGGCTGAGGCAGAAGGATTACCTGAGCCCAGCAGGTCGAGGCTGCGGTGGCCGGGAGTGTGCCACTGCACTCCAGCCTGGGCAACAGAGTGAGACTCCAACAACAACCACAAAAAAAGAACAAGAACAAGTAGAAAAGAAAGACAAAAAGAAAAGAAAGTGAATTTATTTCTTCCTCCTCCATATTTTGTTCTATCAAGGCCTTTAGCAGATTGAATGATGTCCACCCACATTGGTGAGGATGATCTTCTTTATTCAGTCTACTGATTCAAATGCTAATCTCTTCTGGAAATATCCTCACAGACACATTCAGAAATAATGTTATACCAACTACCTAGGTATCTGTTAGTCCGTAAAGTTGACATATTAAATTAACCTTCACAATGGAGAAGGAAAGAGAAACAAAATTATAGTCAGAGGGATAGCAAATTCTTAGGTACCTGGGAACTGGCCACTAAACTGAAATAGAGAGATGAAGGTCATTGAAAGTGAGACTTGTAAGAAGCTTAGTATTTGGAATCTATCATACTCAGTGATTTATCGCAGAAACAAAGAACAGAGCTCCATATGTTCTCACTCATAAGCGGACCTTGAACAATTATAATGCTATAAGAAAGCAATTGGCAGTAGTGGGAAACTGTCAGGGGAAGGGGGGTGGGATTGGCAGTTGAGGGAAATTGCTAGGGGAGGGAGGGGCATACCTTATCCACAAGGGTATCTGCATGATCAATATTTGTATACCTAAACCTGAAATGTGCCCCACATCTTTATAATAAAAATTAAAATAAAAAAAGAATATTAGAGATGTTAAAAATGGCAAGATTGATAATAACTCTGAAAGAACAGACCAGGAAAGAAACTAAAGAGTACTCAATACTAAGCAAAAGATGTTTAAGCTCTATTTTTTCTTTTCCTCAATTGCTAAGGATTTGATTCTGTTGGGTAAGATGAAAATCTACCTATTACTTCAAGGAAACTGATACTATTCAGTATGCAGTAATTTGGAATAAAACCTGACTCATCCAAAAGTTTGAGCATTTTAAAAGGTGATAAGGTACAAAAGTTGCAGAGTACCCATATTTGATATTTAATTTACTATTTGGATAGAATGTTCCTTCATCTGACACATATGTGATCTGTGCAGTCTTGTAGTTTCATTGGGTCCTACATTTATGTGGGTCATGAATATTCAAAAAGAAGATAATTCCTCAGGAGTAGGGGAAGAAAATATGCCCTAGAACAAGTTCAATCTAAAATAGACTACTTCTCAAAAAAAAGATATACGGGCAGCTAACAGACACATGAAAAAATGTTCAGTCTCACTAATCGTCAGAGAAATGCAAACCAAAGCCACATTGAGATACCACCAAACCCCAGTAAGAATGGCCATCATCAATAAAACAAACAGATGCTGGTGAGGATGCAGAGAAAAAGGAACACTTCTACACTGCTGGTGGGAATGCAAACTAGGGCAACCTTTTTGGAAATCAGTGTGGTGATTTCTAAAAGAACTAGACATTGACCTTTCATATGACCCGGCAATCCCCCTACTGGGAATATACCCAGAGGAACTCAAATCATTCTACAGAAAAGTAACCTGCACACACATATTTATTGCAGCACTATTCACAATAGCAAAAACATAGAACCAACCATGCTGCCCATGGAAACTGGGCTGGATTTTAAAAATGTGATACATATGCACAATGGAATATTAAACAGGCATAAAGAAGGAAAAACATATGAACTTGGATAGATTTAAAGTCTACCATACTCAGTGATCTATCACAGAAACAAAGAACAGAGTACCACATGTTCTTACTCATAAGTGGATCCTGAACATTTACCAAAATACTATAAGAAAGGGATAGTCAGTAGTCGGGTACTACAGGGGTGAGGGTGGGGGGACACAACATCAATAAGGGTACCTGATCTCAAACCAGGCAAAGTGGGGACCAAAGGGAGGCCCAAACTTTACCTGTATAATGACCACTTGTATAACTAATCCTAAATTGTATCCCCACATCTTTAAAATAAAACAAAATAAATAAGTAAATACCTCTAGGAAGAGTCAAGAACATAACTTCAAAAGTGATTATTTACTTAATTTTGTCACAATAGCCAATATTGTCTAAAGAACAATAATGACAAAGCTTACCATGATAATTCTATTTGTGATCATTTTATACTATGCAAAATAAGATTTTCTTTACTGCGGAGAGATCATGATTGCCCCTAAAGAATCTTTCCCAAACTTGAATTAGTAAAGTTAGAATTAAAACTTTCTATATTGAAGATGTTATAAACAATATAATTACTATGGGTTAATCTGTATTATGAAAGTTATATAACTAAAGCTTATAATTTGTATTACTGGAAATGTCAAAAAAAATCAGATTTGGATTTTAAATTTACATTTGTTTTAGGAAAACTCCCCTCAAACCATGTTGTTCTCTCCGCTCTCACACCACAAAAATCATCAACACAGAAGAAGACTTCTAAGACTAAATGTGTAGAATTTCCCTCACCACCAAGCAGCAGACACCAACTGGGTGTCCAGTTCACTTCTTGTATTATCTACCTGGAGATAGTGTCAGACTTCACAAACTGAGGTCTCAATCTCCAAAATTCCAACACAAATCTCTAATAAGGGCTATGGGAATTATGAGCTAGGAACCATGGACAAAAAACATTATCTATATCATAACCACACAGGCCACCCCTGGTTTTCAGTCACAAATTCATTATATCAAAAATATCACAATCGTCGGTAGTCCAGTCCATCAGATCATATGAAGGTATTCCAGGTGAGGCCACTCAATTCTGCAGGTTTCCTTTCAATCCTGTCACGTTCCAAAGCAGAAGTGGTCTCACAAATATACAAGGGGGACCCCCAAAAAAACCCTGGAATTATCTTTTGGAGGCCAGGCCTCTTGTAGTACCCTGGGAATTTATTCCTCCAGATCAAACTGTCAACCAAAGTTTTTATCTGGATGTTTTGAGAAGATTGAATCACAATTTGTGGAAGAGTTGTGGCAAATAGCTAACTGATTCTTCCAACACACCTGCCCACATTCACTGAGTGTTCAGCAGTTTTTGACCGAAAATGGCACGCCCCCCATGCCTCACCCTACCTATTCATCTGATCTTGCCCAAGTGACTTTTGTTTGTTTCCTTGGATGAAACAAGTTCTCAAAGGGAAACGTTTTGCTGATGTGGAAGAGGTGAAACAAAAAAACAACAGAAGCATTAAAAGGCATCAAAATTGACAAGTTCAAAAACTGTTTTGAGCAGTGGAAAAAGAATCTTGATAGGTGCATTGCATCAAACAGAGTACTTTGAAGGTGGCTAAAGTTTAAACACATGAGAATAAAAAAACATTTTTTAAATAAATTCTGAGGGTTTTTTTTTTCTTTTTGCCTCCCCCCATGTACAGCTTCACCTTTTCAGGTATGTGGAATAATTGAGCTAAGAGACAACATCATCTCTTGCTCTGAACCTCTTTTGATGTGTTAATATAATATAGTTCCTTCATTTGGTAACCCATGTATCCATTCCTTAACCCTTGATTATTATTTCTCCTTTTCTCCATTAATACTCAAACTTTTCCACCTTTGGAAGGGACACTAGAATCATCACCACTGCACCTGGCTAGATTGCAGGCAGCGCTGCTAGTCTAGAACGTATCTATTCCTCAGTCCACTGCCATTCATACGGAGTAAGATTACATAGGTGCAGAACTAGCAAGCTACTTTTACCAGCAGGCAACATAGCTACATTCACCATTAGCCCCAATATTGCCAGATGTGGTGAAGGCACAACCCACACCCATTAGGCCTTTAGGAATTCTGGCAAAGTTTAAAAACATAGTTAGATTTTTTTTTTTTTTTTTGCTTAGAAATCACCCCTACTCCCAGCACTTGTAGTTGTAGCCCTGGCCCTAGAACCATTCATTGCATCAGGTAGGGGAGAGAAAAAAAGAAAAAATTAAAAAATTTCAAGCAATTTGGGAGAAAAAAAAAATGACAGCCATTCTTTCAGTGTGCTCCTTCCTGGGCAAGAATTGCATGGTCATACCACCATCCTCCCTACCCACCACTACCCAAGATCAACCAGAAAAACAAAGAATAATCTAGTGGGGTTGACCCTTAAGTCCCACTCAGGTTGAATGTGAATACACACTCGTGAAAGTGTATAAGCCAGTCCTTCATGTTTTTGCCTCCCCATTTTAGACAATCAATGCTTTCATTGCCCTTTCTACTTCTCTATCAAACTATTACTCTGAGGAGGACACCTTCTTGCCCATTGTTGGACATCATTGACTATCCAGTGTGTTTCTTGGTCTGAAGAAATGACAGATTGGCCATCCAAATCTATGCAATGTCTTCTGTTCTGTTTTTTTTTTTTCTTCTGAGCACACAGTGAAGAGTATAGACTGAAGGCTAGATGTTCTGTTTTTTTTTTCTTCTGAACACACAGTGAAGAGTATAGACTGAAGGCCAGATGTTCTGTTTTTTTTTTTTACGGCACGCTGAGCATCTGCATCTTCCATCGGGTAAGCAAAGCCCACCCTAGAGTAAGTGCCTGTTCCTCTCAGGACTCATTTTTAGCCTCCCAGAGTTACCATCACTAATAGCATCAGTCTCACTTGCTGGCTATGTTCAGAGCCTTCCCACCATGGAATCCGCTGCATAGCCATTGGCAGTCTCTGCCTCTCTTGCTGGCACATAGAACGGCTTGTTGGCATTATATGCCTGAGAGGGTGCAAGAGGAACATGTGTAGATTCAGTCCCATCTCTGCCTGCTGTTGCTCCCCCATATCCACTCATGTCATGGACCCAGATGGCCACCTCAAGGGAGCACACAGGCCTGTTTGTCGATTCCAGTCACCTTCCAAACCTGGAAGGAAGTTCTTCTGATGGTCATCGGCTTGTTCTGCTTTAATGCACCCCTCAAATTTCCACAGGACCATGATCCATATGGCCATCCTTTTAAAAGTCCTGGTTTCCACAGCCCTTTTGCCTGTGTGTGGCCAGGCCATTGGTCACTGCCCACGAGTCAGTAAAAACCCAAACACAGGAGCTTCCACCAGTGCTCAATTCTTCCATTACTATTAGAAAAAACAACATGAAAGCCCATAAAACTGATCTGTTTTTACCTTCTTTGATCCAAATAGCAGCCTTCCAAACAGGATGTCCATTCACTTTGGAACTGCCATCTGTAAACCAAGCAGCTATTTGTTGGTGACTCCAGAGCTATTCATAGGGCACCATCCAAGTGTTGGTAGAATTCAGTAGCACGTAACAGAGTTCTAGAGGGGAAAAAGAAACTCCCTGCTTGTATCTACCTCTTATGCTCCCCAAGAAGCAAGATCCTGTAGAAACCATTTCCACATTATGATGGAACTCTTCTGGGTACTACTCTCCCCATTAGTGTTTCTCTGACGTCACCCAAGACACACGGGCATCTCATGTGTCATAGTCTTCAGTCATAGGTGTAGCTTCAGTTTATGTCCCATAGCGCAATCCTTCTGCCTCAGCTTTCCAAGTAGCCCAGAACTACAGGCAGGCACTACTGTGCCCAGCTTATTTTAATTTTTTTATTTTTTTGAGTTGGAGTCTCACTCCATTGCCCAGGCTGGAGCGCAGTGGCATGCTCATGGCCACCCCAGCGTTGACCTGCCGGATTCTGGCCATTCTTCAGCCTCAGCCTTCCAAGGAACCGAAACTACAGGTACGTGTTACCATGCTCGGCTAATTTTTTACTTATTTATTGTAGTGACAAGGTCCAGAGGTCTCGTCAAGTTGCCCGGGTTGGTCTCGAACCCGCAGGCTCAGGCAATCCACTCACCTCGGCCTCCCAAAGTGCTGGGATTACAGACTGAGTCACCGAGCCTGGCCTAATTTTTTATTTACTGTAGAGATGAAGTCTCGCCAAGTTGCCCAGGCTGGTCTTGAACTCGTGGGCTCAGGCAATCCACACGCCTCAGCCTTCTAACGTGCTGGGATTATAGGCTGAGCCACTGGGCCCAGCCATAAATTTTTTTAAAATTACCCAAAGGGCAGATACATGCCTTCTGTTTTACAGTACTAAGTAGAGGAAACATTCTCCATCTGGTACCATGTCCATTCCAATACTACAGTCAGGTAAAATAAACACAACCACTTCCCATGAAGCATGTTCAAGTACACCAACTTTCATAATGCTATCAACCCTCACATTTTTATGTTCTAGTTTCAGAAATTTCCTTTCTCCATCCCTAGCTCATTTTACCCTCTCTTGTGCAAAAGGCCTTGTTTCCTCAGACAAGAGTTGTCCAAGGGACCTTGGCCTCTCTGTCAATTGTTCTCATGATTTACCAGTCTAATCATTGCCCTAGGCAATTCCAGGTATGGCTTTCATAGTAATCTTTACTTCAGGCTTTTTAAATTTTTCCAAAGTGGGAGAAATATAGCAAACTGGAGCTTTTAACATTGGGGGACCAACAGGAGCTCCCTTTGGTCCATACAACCTTCGATAGTGTTGTATTAAGACATTTGTTTTAACCCCATCACTTTCCATTTTATTCATTCCATTTTTTAATAAACACCCAAAGATTTCCACCATGCTAGGATAAGTTCCACGAATCTCCCTTTTCTTTTTCCTCATAGTTTCACTCCATCAATGTTTTCTTTATTCACCTTCTTTTTTAATAACCATTTTGAAAATTCGACCTTTCTGGGATGAGTCCTTTGACTCTCCCCTCTCCCCTTCACTATTCTCTCATAAATTAATCTTATGTTTTATTCGGTCTTGTAATATCCATGAGGAGAAGCTGATGGCACATTTAACAAGACTTCATGAACTGTTGTTCCATTCTGCAGGAGTAATGCCACCTGGAGTTCCCATGTAGAAGAGGTCCTTTAACCACAGCATTTACCATGACCTGGGTGACAGGCATATCAGTAGGTGAATATCCCTGTCATCAAAAAGTCAGTCCCACAAGGCTTGCATACGAGGCATACCAGTTGTTTCATCTGTGGTGCTCTACTTGGCATTTATAGAGATGAATAGCCTTCTTTCTCAGCGTAAGCAGACCTCAAAGTGGCTTTTATCCAGTCCACCAGGCTGGCTGTTCTTTCAGGAAAAACCTCCTGTGTATCTGGATCATATATACCCATCTACAATTATAATGTAAATATTATATATATATATGTATATATATATATATAATAGTGAGTTGTGGGTCCTGCATCAACCCTAACAATCTACTCTGCAGTGTTTAAAAACCAGAGACACTGCTCCCAAATTAGTTACTCTCATGATCCATTTTAGTAAAGGCTCCTGAGAAAATTGATGATATCCCTCTACAAAACTGAACAATCCCTTTGCACTACACCCTCTGATTTCAATAATTACTTGGTTTTGCCTTTCCCTCAACTTGACTGCCTTCATGGTAACCACAGGTATCAAAGCTACTTTCTGTTGTCCCTGCATAATTTTGCCCTTGAGGGGTGACTCTGAGACTAGTGGTTGAAGGTTTAGACTCACTGAAATCTAAGCTTGGTGTAGCATCAAGATGAGACCTAGCACTCTTTTATTTTGCTTTAGCTATTAAAGACAACAATTTTTCACTCTTTTATTATTCACTTGCATTTCCTTGTGAATTCAGCGAACCAACTCCCTGGGAGTTGGATCATCTCTAAATTCCACTAGTAACTTTGACCTTTAGTAACTGAGCATGACATAGCTGCCGCTTCACACCAGGAGTGACCACGTAGCCTCCCAAGAACCAAATGTTCTTAATTCCCCACACTTTTATCCTTCTTTTCCTATCAGTATGCTTCCCTGAGCCTGGGCTAGTCCAGCAAATAGCACCTCTCTGACACCAATTATTTTGTAAAAACTTTTCTCAAACTGTGTCCCCCCCCCCCGCCCCCTGCTCTCACACCACAGCGATCATCAACACAGAAGACTTCTGTGACCAAATGTGTGGGGGTTTCTTCCCACCACCAAGCAGCAGACACCAACTGGATGTTCTCTGATTCAATTCCAACATTTTCTACCATGTTACAGCCATACCAGGTTCTTATGCCCACTCCACAGAAAAGCTGATACATTTACAGTAGTTGTTGCCATGGAGAAAGGGTTTAATAAACACAAGCCTGCTGAGTGGGAGGCTGGGAGATATTTCTCAAATATGCATCTCTAAGAATTTTAAGCTAGGTTTTTTTAAGGAATAAGAAGGCATGGGGGGTACTGAAACCGTCTTTATGAGTAAAGCCAGTTTCTGGAAGAAGGTCACAGGACTGGAGGAGTCAGCTCTTTGGTATGAGTCCTGGGTCTAGGTGGGGTCATAGGACCAAAGTCTGAAAAACAACACCAGCCTCAGGTTTTACAATAGAGAGGCTATCTATAAAGCAAGTCCTATGACCATAGGGATCATCTTCTACTGAGCCCTGGGAATAAGCCATAGAGGTAGTTTAGGAGGAAGATATGCAGGAGAGAGAGGTCCCTGAAGATTAGAGCTGCTGGTTCCCTTAAGCCAATCAAACTCCAGGTTGCTATCAAGAAGATCTGCCTTAGACTCATTGACTTTAGGCTCATTGTTTACAGGAAAATATGTTTATCAACAGGGCAGGCAGTTCCCTCCCTTCCCAGGGGTCAAGACATGAAGATAATCAGAAACAATAGAATTGTTAAATTTCTAACCATAACTACAACTTTGGAGGCTCCTCTCTTCCACAGCCTTTATCCCATGACCTTGCATTAATTTTATGTAGGTAGTTTCAGATAGTGTCAGATCCCACAAGTTGAAGCCTCAGTACCCAAACTTCCTCCTACTTTCCCCGTCATCACAAGTCCAGGCCTCCAGAATTTCTGACCAACTAGTTTCAAGTTGAGGTTCCCATGACTCCCTTTTTGGGTTCAATTACTTCGCTAGAGCAGCTCACAGAAGTCAGAGAACCACTTACTTACATTTACTAGTTTATTGAAGATATTTTAAAGGACACAAGTAAACAGCCAGCTGAAGAGATATACAGGGTCAGGTCTGGAAGGGTCCTGAGTACAGGAGCTTCTGTCCTCGTGGAGTTGGTGTATGTCACCCTTCTGGCCCACAGATGAATTCTTCACCTTACTGTCAGCCTCCATGTGTTGGGATCTCCAGAAACTCTCTGAACCCTGCCCCTCTGGGTTTTTATGGAGGCTTCATTATATAGGCGTGATTGACAACCAAGTGAAAATGTAATTGAACAAAAAAACACTATTTAAATATAGCAAGCTCTTTCTGTTCAGACTTTCCTTGCTCTTTCTTTACAGCTTTCCTTCCTCTAGGGTATGGGGCAGGACTCTCTCTGGAATTAGGGTATTTTGACCCACAATCAGATTAGAGTCCTGCCTTGGGCAGGTGAAATTTCGGAGGGCAGGAGAAGTTAAGAGATTCTTTTTTCTGAGGCCTGAAACGTCCCAACATCATAACAAAAGATTGTAACAAGGGCTATGGGACTCATAAGCCAAAAAACTGTGGATGAAAGCCAATAGCTATAGCATAAAACCACAACATTCCTTAGGAAATTATAATATTTCAGTTTAGAAAACAATTTATCAATTTTTATCAAAAGGCAATAGAAGTTGTGAAATTGTGGGTATTTATTCTTATGGATTTCTTGTAGATTGTATGAGAGGTTCTAGCGGACCTAGCTCAGAATTGGAGGCAGGTCAAATAATATAATCTTACTAACTAAGATTTTTCAGTCTTGGCTAAGTATTTTGTCTTAAACTTAGTATCAAATTTATGAATGGCGATAACTTACCCCTGTTTTATGGCTATATAAAAAAAAAATTCTGAGGTTTAGAGGTGTTAAATAGTATATTGGGTTAATGAATGACACTCCTGATCCCAGGACTCATCATGTCTCTTCTGAAGGTTTACTGATTCATGCCCATACTCCTCCGTCTCTTCAGCCAAGCTCTCTTAGTTCACCTTGATTCTACTCTGGGTTACCTGCCAGCATTGGTAACTTCTGTTTCAGGTGTCTTGCAACACATTGGGCTAAAGATATTTGTGGACCTAGATCATTACTGTGAAAAACGAAGTTTGATAAGGATTTAGAAAATAATATGCAATCAACTAATTTAGCTCTTTCCATATCTCAGAATATCTATCACCTTGAGCAGTATAATCAGTCATTTTTTTTTCAAACTTTTTGAACCAGATACTTGATGCCCACTCTCACCCCAGTGGTACTTTCATGTTCTGCTTTATATCGAAGGCAGCTGGAAAAGGTCATTTTTGAGAATCCTGTGATAGATGGTTTCCTGTTTGATTTTGCATTCAAAAAGAAGGTGAAAGAGAGAAGGTGATTTTTTGTTTGTTTCTGGTTCTGGTATTGAAGTGGCAGGTGACTGCATGTGGCCATGAGTGCCTAGACTTTTGTAGCCTCAGTAAGCATATGGGACACTGGCTTTACAGCAGTTCAAAAAGTTCTTCAGTAGACTCTGGGGGTTCACAGTAATACCTTTGCCCCCAGAAAAGCCAGTGACTTTCCACAGTTACTGATTTCAGGGCAGCCTCATCTTTCTTTTTTGGGTCCTCTAGTTTTCCAATACTTTTGCCACCAATTCACTGCATTAAATTCCCTTTTTGAAATACCTAAGGTGGTTTCTGTTTTCCAAAAGGGGTATTGATTGATACACTTCTGTGAAAATATTTCAAGTTTTCAGGTTATAATTATATTAAACTTATATGCATACAACTTCATAAATAAATGAATCCCAAATATGTATGATTAGAAAAGCACTTAATATTGATCTCCCAAATCCTAATCATTTTAAGGAAAATGTGACATTGCAAAACATAGTTGCTACCTTCCTGACCATAAGCTAATTTCTTTACATGATGGGCACATTGTTTAAATGGATAGATTAAAATAATAACCTAGTTTTTAAAACTCTGCTGTTAAAAAATAAAACAGAGCATTTCTACACTATGCTCAATGAGAGGTCATGTCATTTAATTAAACAAGCATGGGCTTTGGAGATAGTATAATAGCTACTACTGTCAATATAAGACAGCTGAAAATCAGTGCATATATATACATCCAAATAGGGTTAGGATATGCACACCTGACTTTATAATTAAACTATAAAATTTGACTCAGTGACTGTTTTATGTTGGGATATTTCCTGGCCATACATGATCATAACTCAGTTGTAACTTCCGGGGCTGAAGTAGGAACATGGAGAACTATTCAAAGAAAAAGCACCAATGATCACATCAGGCAAAAGAAAAACACAAGCAAAACTGGCAAGTAAACTATTATGTACAAAGAAGTTCTACTACTAGAAAAGCATATGCTATTTGATTACTGTAAGTAGAGTATCATCAAACGGTAGGAGAGGGACCAAGTTGTATATCAACTATGGGAGTAAAGTTTCCAACTAAAATGGAAAAGTTTGCTTTCTAAAACTTTCTCTTGATTTTACTTCCATTCATCTGCTAGCCATAATGACTGGTGCATTCCTGATTCTGGTTTGTTCTATTTCCAGACATATGAAAAAGTTGTGTCCACAGTTATCAGATGATTGCTGAAATGTGGAAAGAAATCTAACTTGGAGTTCGGACATGAAATAGTCCCAGACCAGAGTTCTCAAACTTTTTGGTCTCAGGACCCCTTTACATTGTTAAAAATTACAGAAGAGCTCAAAGACCTTTTGTTTATGTGTTAATAAAAATTTACCAAATTAAAAATTGAAATTGAGAACTGCTTTAAATATTTATTAATTAATTTAAAAACAACAGACCCATTAAGTATTAGCATTGGTACATAAGTAACATATTTTTTTTTAAACCTGTATTTTCCGAAACAAAGCTGATTGAATTTGAAGAGTAATGTTTCACATTATGCACTTTTTATATCTCATTAATGCCTGGCTTAATACATGTATATAGCCAAATTCTCATATCTACTTCTATATTCAATCTATTGCTATATCATATGTCATGTAGCTTCTGGAAAACTCCACTGTACATTTGAGAGACTGCAAATGAACAAGACAATAGAGACGGTATTATAAAAATAGTTTTCATCAGATTCTCTGCATGGGTCACAAAGCCCTTTAGGGTTCACTAAATAACATTTTGAAAATCACTGCCCTCGCCTAGCTGCATCAATGGTTTTTAACATATGGTCTACTGTAACACATATAATTTTTTTCATGAACAGTGTTATGAATGTCTTCAGATATTAAGCAAACAAAAAGAATATTTTGATCCTTAAGGAAAGCAAACCACATCAGACAATTTTGGGTGACAGAAGGATAGTATGAGGAAGAGTGAGAAGTGGAAGAGATGAATGGCATTCACACAAGTAGTTTATAAGCTTGTGGAAATAGACAGTGAGTTATAAACACCAAGCAATTCCTAGCAGTCTGCCACAACTTCTTTATCTTTGATTCAATGAAGCAAATTCATTGACAGCAGAATATCAGTAACAGTAACATTATTACAGTGATGCATTGAGTCTGTCAGGTTCTAATTTCTTTAGGCAAATAATTTGAAAGTTTTGGGCACTTAATTACTGGAAGTCAGTTAATTTTAAAACACTTCAGATAATGTTGAGAGATGCTGTTCTGTGTTATTCAAAGATTGGAATGTATCATCTTACTTTCAGGTGGTTAGTAGAGGCAGGGTATATAGTATTTCATATATGCGATTATTCTTTTTATAGACAACTGCTGACAGAAAATGAGTTTGCTTTTTACTCATATACAAGGTATGACAATTAAGTGCATGAACTCATCCTAGAAAAAGTGCTACATACCTCATTGCTGAATATTGCCATGGTCACCTTTGAAGTACTCTCCTTGGGATACTATGCACTGATGCCAGTGACTAGTCCACCCGTCAAAGCAATTTTTGAATTCTTTTTTTTTTGGAATGGCCATCAAAGCTATCATTGTATTACCCTTGATGTCCTGAATGTCATCAAAATGTCTTCCTTTCAACGTTTTCTTTATCTTTGGGTAAAAGAAAAAGTCATTGGGGGTCAGATCAGGTGAGTAGGGAGGGTGTTCCAATACAATGATTTGTTTACTGGCTAAAAACTCCCTCACAGACAAGAGCTGTGTGAGCTGGTGAACTGTTGTGATGCAAGGGCTCCTTTGGGACCACTTTTGTACACTTTCCTAATGCCAAGATTTTCAGTGAAGATTTTCCTGTGTCTCTAATGATGTTTATTTGGTCTGCTATGCTTCTCACAGTCAGCTGACGATTTTAACGTTTTCAATTCTTCTCCTTACTGGCCGTCCTGACTTCTCTTCATCTGTGATGCTTTCTCTCCCCTCAGAAACAAATTTAATCCATTTGTATACTGCCATTTTCTTCATGGCATTATCCCCATAAACTTGGACTAATGTGTCCCTGCTTTCACTTCCATTTCTTGCCAAGTTTAACAAGAAATTTAATGTTTGTTCATTGCTCTAATTTAAGCTCTGACATTCTCATGTCGGCACACAAAAACGTGTAACAATAATGAATGCCACTCAGCAAGATACTGTCATACATTGACACAAACACAGCTGTGAGACACTGATCCACCAAGGTTACAAAACCTGACCGAGTTGTTTGCGCAGTGCTGCCAATGTAAGCACGAACTTAATTGTCAGATCAGGTAAATAAATGTGTATGTGTACAAATACACTTACATACATGTTCGTGTGTGTGCAGATCAAGACATATCTACAGAGAGCTTTACTAAATATGTCAGGCACTATTCCTAGCAGCTAGGATACAAAATAGAACTCAAATTTCTGTCCTCATGAGTCTTATGTTCTAGCACAGAGAGAAACACAATAAAGATAAGTCAAATTAATCACCCATTACATTGTGTTGAGTACTAAAAGAAAAAGTAAAGGAAGGAATAAGAAATTTTGGGGATGGGCAACAGCATGATCTAAAAGAGGGTGATAGAGGCTTGACCTAAAAGACAACGTTTGAGCACAAACAAATGAGGTTGTATTATGAGGAAGAACGTTCCAAGAAGAGGAAACAGCCAAAGCAAAGACTATGAGGCCCAGAACGTGTGGAGAGTCTTCTGGAAATCCAAAGCTGGGTGACAGTCTGAGAGGTCAAAGACGTACCGAGGGAAGGATTTCAAAGTCATTGTAAGGACTCTGGTTACTTTGTGTTAAGAAGTCCATGGGAGACTTCGAGCAGCAGAGTGGTATGATCTCACCTCTTGTTTTAAATAGATTTTCTTTGGTTTCTTTGTTGAGAATAGACTCAAAGGAAAGCAAGGTCAGAAGCAAGAAGATCCGTTGCTGGTCTACTGTAATACTATAATCAATTCTGTAATCCAAACAAGAGATGATGCAAATTGTAGTAGATAATTGTGCTAAGTGAGATTTTGGATACATTTTAAAGTAAGAGCCAACATATTATTTACAAAATGGATGTAAGATATAAGAGTAAGAGAGGGATAGAGGGAGAGAGGGAGAGTGAGAGAGAGAGGCAGTGAGAGAGAATATAACTTGTAGCATCATTTTAAAAACCTGTTATAAATAAGTACCTAGAACTGAAGAACTGCGAAAAGCTTTCCCTCATTTAAAAATATTTATAAACCAGAAAACATACTTGCATTCTGATCCCACTTTAACCTCAAACAAGGTCTTTAAGCAAGTCATCGAACCTTGTTATATCTATTTCCTAACTGATGAAAATTAGGAAAATGAAGAGTTGGACAAACTGACCTCTCACAATCTCTGCCTGGATTCAAATCTCAGCTGTGTGCCTGTTTCTGTAAAAGGGGAATAAGAATAGTACCCACCTCCTAGCTCATGAGGTATGATTATGAGGATGAATCGAGTATACATGTGCAAAGCACTTAGAAAAATTAGTGGTATCCTTCGAGCTGGAATCTTCAAGTACACATCAAATTTTTGCTCTTCTCTGTTCATGGGTTGTGTCGGAGAGAGGAGTAAAACAGGGTGTGGGCTAATAAGATAAAAACAGGGAACTAAGCTTAAGGCGGAAGCATATTTATTTCAAGTTTCTACAGTTACAGAAGTCGTAAGAGATGGCACAGCTTACAGGAGTGCATCACTCAACTCGATGGTCACCTTCAAACCCGGCTTACGTACTCACACACAAAAATAAGAACCCTGAAACAGATGGACTTCAGAGGAAGAATGGAAAACGTACACACTCCTGTCCACACGAGGACACTGGCAATTCCCAATCCTGAGCGGAACCGCCGGATCAGAACGCCGCCTGCCCTAAGTCAAAGCCACCGCACACCCACGAAGAGCCTGTCCCGGAACCAAGGGCACGCTCCCGACGACGAAAGGCCTGCGCTTCCACCCTCTTCGTTTTCCTGCAAATCGACACGACGCAGTCAGCTCTGAAAAAAGAGGCGACGCACGTGAAACGAAAGGGAGAAGGCTGCTAAGAGTTCTGATGCTCAAAATCACACGCTCGCGACCAAAAGAACCCAGCTCTCCTGGATTTCCAGGCGGATGCATTTCCTTTTGCAGCTTCCTAGGCATCATTCCGTGAAAAACAGGCTCGAAAGGAGAGCGAGACCCCGCCTTCTCCAATGAAACTGCCCAGTCATCCAGAAGGGGCAGAAACCCGAGCGTCCCGGAGCGCTCCTCCCTCTGCCCCCCCTTTTTCTTTTAAAAGAGAACCAGCCGTACTCTGGCTAAGGGGAGATCTTGGGGCCGAGACCCAGCCGGGCGCCCGCGGGCCGCTTTCGAGCCCGGCGGCCGGGTTTCGGAACAGCGCCACCTGCCGGCTCCACGCGAGTCCGACGTCCTCCCCCCCACCTCGCTCCGCCGTGGGCCTGCATTCTGGCAGAGCCGCTCGCCCCTCACGCAGATCGAGAAAAACGTAAAAGCGGTTCGAAGGACCCAGGCGGCGAAGCCGGGACGCCCCACCCGGAGGAGAGCGCGGGCAGCCAGCGGCGCGACCCAGAGGTGGGGAGGGGAGAGGAGGGGAGGGGAGGGGAGGGGTGGCGGCGAGCCCGGCCGGGAGGCGCCGCGGCGAGCGCGCGGGCGCTCGGCGCGACTTCCGGCCCGCAGGCCCCGCCCCCGCGACGCGCCGGGCGGTCACGTGACGGCCGCGCGCGTCCCCGGCCGCTGCGGGCGCCGAGGCCGAGGAGAAAAGGCGGCGAGGCGGCCGCTGCCGTGGCCGGAGAGGTGGGAGCCGGGCCGGCGGGGAGGCCGGGTGGAAGCCCACCCCTCCGGGACCCCGACTCGGGGAGGCGAGGCGTCGCCGGCAGCGTCACTTCCAGCCGCGACACGCGCGGGGTCGGCTCTGCGCTGGGGGCCCGAGAGGGGCGGCGGCGGGGTCAGGGGCCGGTACGTAGATGGACGCCCTGGGGCCGGCGCGGCCCCGGCCGGCCGCGCGGGGGCGGGGGGCGACCGCTCGGCCCCCTCCGCCGCCCCCGCTGGGGCTGCTGTCGCCGGCAGGGACGCGGCGGCGGCCTCGGCGCGGCGGGCGGCGCGGCCCCTGGCCTGGCGGCGGCCGGGCCGGCGGCGGTCGGGGTGCGAGAGGCGGAGCAGCGGCCATGGCGGCGCGGCCTCTTCCGCCCGAGCCCGCGGAGCTGCCCTGGGGGCCGGCGGGTCCCGGTCCGTCCCCCTCGGCGGCGGGGTCAGGCCTCGCCCGGGACCTTCTGGCCTCCCGGCGGCGGGGCGGCGGCGGGGCTGGCGGGCCTCTGCTCCCAGTTGCCCCGGTGGGGACGAGCCCTCGGGGCCCTGGGTCCGATCGAAGCCGGGGCGCGCCGCGCCTGCATTTCGTCTGCTCCCCGAGTGTCTCCGGTTGCTTCTTTCTCTTCTGCCTCTCCGGTCCCTCTTCTCCTCCGCCCGCTCGGCGTCTGGGTCTTGCCTGACACGGAGAGGGCGATCCCCCTCCGCCTTGTGCTGGCGAAGCCCGGCTCGCTTGCCCTTCGTTGTTTGGGCGGCCGTGGAGGCCTCGGGACCATCAGGGGAGCCCGCAGGGCATCGATCCTCGAGCCTCCTCGGCCCCTGTGCATCTTGAAAGCCGAGGCTGTTGCTTTGTTCCTGTGGTTGTTGGGTGCGGAGTTCTCCCCTTGCCCTCTATCCCGTCTGGGAGAGTGCAGGTCTTCCATTGTTGTCGCTGTTTGTCTTCCGAAGGCTTCTAGAGACGGGCTTTGCCGTTGTTTTTCCGAAGGTGGGGATGGAACCGTGCTCCCCACAGGTGAAATCCCCAGGACTGTAAGTTGGCACACGCATTCTGGCAACTAGATTTTTTTTTTTTTTTACTAAGCCTTTCGGCATATGTTTTTCTTTCCCCTGAGTGCCATTCGAGTGAGTGCTTATTATCTCTCAAGTTTTGGATATTTTGTTTGGTAAGAAATGCATATTTTTGTAATATTGAAGCGGCGTGGAACTGAGAGGGGAGAAGAAAGCCAAGAGATGATAGAAGACGCTTTGTTCTTTGTATGATTGACATTTCAGGGGGTGGGTGCCCCGCTCCCCCCCCCCCCACCACCGACGTGTGTGTACTTTTCAAGTGGGATGTGAACCTGTAACATTGGCATTGGAAGCAGTATATGATTCTAGAACTTGGAAGATTTAGGGCATTTTAGCCAGTGGATCTATATTTAGAATTTTAAAAGACGTGGCATGTAAGGACACATGAAGAAAATGACCCACACGAATAACAGGATTTGTGATGTTGGCTTTGCTGTCTCATGACCAGAAAATATGAAAAAAAAAAAAATCGTATTGTTTGTGTTGAGTGTCCCCGTGCTCCGAAGCGAAAATAGGTCAAGTAAATCTCATTTTAAAGACAAAACTGGAAGAGCGAATGCCACTCTAAAAATAGGTTTTGGATGTGTTTGTTTTGGCCTTGTATATTTTAAACTGAGGGATGTTGTTAAGCCCCATCTTTGATTTGGAATTTGTGTCTCAAAAGGGCCAGTGTATGTTGTGGGCAGAATGAAAATACAGTTGGAGATTTTTGTTATTTGTTGATTGTTCAGAACTTGGTAGAAGTATAATCATCAGGATAACTTTCTCCAAATAGCTGGTCATTAGACAAGAGGAAGAAGAAAAGAAATACATTTTTTTAGGAGAGGTGTCAACTGGTAAACTGTTTTGTTTCACTTTGTACCAACTTGAATTGTCAGTAGAAAGGAGCAGACTTTTTTTTGAAAGGATTCAAAATGATATCTTGACTTAAAGAAAGATAGATTGATCTGTTTAAGTAATATTATTTTTATAAATTAGCCATATACTAGCATGAAACGCCTGATAACATTGTCAATTGGGAATTTGAATGCTTATTTTTCTCCAGTGTTAGTAATAGGAGGTACTTAGCCTTTTCTGTTATCTTACCTGGTTGCTTTATGTTTAAGGAATCTGAATTTGTGGAACAACTGGCTGGATTAGAAACAATCTTTGAGGGAATAGAAATCAGTTTATTAAGACTTGGCTATGACCACCTGTGCTTTTATGAACTCTAGTTTTATGCATATAACTTTTTGGGTTAATTAAAACCCAAATTGTTAAATGGTTGCTAATTAAATAATTTAGAACTTAGAATTACCGAATTATGTCGTAGGGTGAAATAACGACGACATGGGAGTCATGACTTGACCAAGGTCACACCAGTTTTTAGCCAAAGATCTTTTCTTATTTACAAAATGGTTGCTGCTTGTGAAATTTATATGTTGAATTTGATTAAAAAGTATTATTTGTTCATATTTGCATTTCATGTTTATTGAAATAAAATGCAAACCCCCCATTTTTAAGGGAAAATTTAAACGTCTAATGCTTAACTATGAAGATTGTGAAGGCAGTAAGTAGATTTTCATACAGTAATGTGTTTTAAGGAAAGTGATATGCAATTAGGGAAATAATTCTGTAAAATAGTGTAACGTATAGCATGTCATTTAGTTGATGTGAGTTTTGACTGAAGACTTGTTTTCAAGTTTGATCTATGCTTTTTTGTATGCTGATTTTTAGCTGGGATGATGAAGGCTAAAAATGGAAACACTAGGGCATTTAATTACTTCTCTCAATTTCAGACTCTTTCTTAAGAAATATTAAGATGTATCTGCTAACCAAACCTAATGTATCTACTCTTTTTTCTGATATTTGTTTATTTATTTAGTTAGTTGTTTACCTGAAGTTGGGACATTTGAAGTCAGTGTTCAATGAGAGTTTTCATATAGAACATTTCCTGTTATGTGTATTTTGAATAAAGAAAGTGCAAAAACTATTTTATTAAACATTAGCTGTTAATAATTGGAAACATACAAGAAGTCTTCAAATATTTATGATTTGACATTTATAGTTTTATTTATATGTATATTGATGTTATATGCTCACCTTTTTGATTAAAGATAATCATTTACTTGAATCTTATCTGAAAAAAAATCTTGACTTTCTCTGAGCTTGTGACTGACTTGGAGAGTGGGTGAATGAATTTGTTGAGTGGCCACAAATTATACATAGTACAGTATTACTTCATTTTAGTTATACTTTTTAAATTTTCTTGGTTGAGTGAGTAAAGATTTAAATTCATTAATATTCTCTAACCCTTTTGTATACTTTACATTTTCATCTGTCGTTTTTTTTCTCCAGAATTGTTAAGGGCAAAGTATCTAATTCAAATCTTTTCTCTTTTTATGAAACATTTTTAATACATTGTCATATTGAGTTTGGTGTATAATTTGCAAGTCAGGAATTATGTATGCTTGAAATATTTATGTTTGTCAAATTAATTCTGGCCTGTGATTAAAATTATAATGTTTTATCTTACATTCTCCTGTGTGTTAAAATAAAAGTATTCTCTCTGTCCCCTTGCAAGAAATTTTCGCTTTCAAATAATGTAGAAGTTTTCTGAAGGCTTCCTCATGTGACTGTTCTGACCCTTACAAACATACCTAATCTGTGTCTAGTTGACATTGCAATTGACCCTTGAACAATGTGGATTTGAAGTGTGCAAGTCCACTTATATGAGAATTTTTTTCTGCTTCTGCCGCCCCTGAAACAGCAAGATCAACACCTCCTCTTTCTCCTCCTCCTCAGACTTCAATGTGAAGATGAGGAGGATGAAGACCTTAGAATGATCTGTTTCCATTTATTGAATAGTAAATACACTTTTGTTCATTATTAGTTTTTTTTTTTTTTTTTTTTTACACGAGAAAGCAGGATTTATTGAGAGGACAGAGAAACTCCCACGGTGGGAGGGGACCCGAGGGGGTTGCCCCTTTATTAGTTTTTACATAGTATTTTCTTTTTTCTAGCTTTGTTGTAAAAATGCAGCATATAATACGTATGCTAAATATGTGTTAATCAATTGTTTATGTTGTTGGTAAGGCTTCTGATCAACAGTAGTTAAGTTTTTGGGGTGTCAAAATTTATACAAGGATTTTCATCTGCATGGAGCAAGGGGGTGGGTATTCCTAGCTCCTAGCGTTGTTCAAGGATCACCTTTATAATTCTGAGTTGATGGGTTAATTTGGCAGAATTGGGCCCACCTAAACCTGTTAACTTTGATTACAACAGAATATCCAATTTCTCTTTTTATCTATGGATGAATTAACATGGAATTCATTTTCTTTATTTGACAATTCCTGTAGTGACTTGTCAGTTTTGTGTTTAAGAAGATTAAAAATGCAAGACATTCTAGACCTGCATTGCTGAGTGTGGTAGCCACTAGCCACATGGAGCAGCTATTGAGCTCTTGATATGCGGCCAGTCTGAATTAAGTTGTTCTATAAGTGTAAAGTACACACTGGATATCAAAAAGTATACACACACATGCACAAGAATATAAAATATCACATTGAATTTCTGTTGAAATGGTATTATTGTAGGTATATTAGGCAAATAAAATGTACTATTGAAATTAATTTTACCTGTTTTTTTTTTTGTTCTTAATGTGGTTAATAAAAAAATTGAAATTACATCTGCGGCTTGCATCATATATCTATTAGATAATGCTCTTTTAGACCTTTTCCCTGACAGACAGTACATGGTAGAAAGGACTTTTTTAGAGATGTACTTGAGTTAGACCTCTGTCTCCCAATATTAATAGCTTTGGGACTTTGGATAAGTTATTTAACTTTCTGAGCTTCGGTTTCCTCGTTTGTAAAATGGGTTATAGTCGTATTTCACAGGCTTGTTTTAGGTTTCAGTGATATAGTAGATTCAGTAACGCTACACTAACTTTAATTTTCATATAAATCACCTGGAGATATGATTCTGTAGGTCTGGGGCGGGGCTCCAAAATTTCATTTGTGAGGAGCTCCTAGGCAGTGTTGATACCAGTGGTTGGAGACCCACTCTGTTTGCATAGCTAAGATCTAGATTGTTTCATAGATTTTAATTCATTTTCTTTCTCCAACCTTTACCACCCACTTAGTCTCTACTTGAAAAATTATCCATGGCACATAGAAATTGGAAAAGTCACCACAGCTTGCAAGATTTCCTAAAATTGTATGAACTGCACTCTTAGGAATACTGCAGACTTCCTGCTTACACCAGTAAAGCTTTTTGTCTGCTTTTAGCTTGAGACATTTTAGTTGGTTGGGTATTATTGATAAGTCTCAGTCTGGAAGAGCCAAGTTATGTTGCTTTACAAAGGTAATTTTGAAAGATAATGCATAGTTAAAATTAAAATGATTTTTAAAATGCTCAAAGACAATAGAAGTTGTCCCTTGAACAATGCGGGGGCTTACGGCCTCCAACACCCTGCACAGTCAAAAATTTGAGTAGAAGTTTTGACTCCCCAAAAACTTAACTACTAATATCCTTCTGTTGATCAGAAGACTTACTGACAATATGGGCTGTCTGTTAACACATATTTTGTATGTTATAAGCATCTAACAATAAAGTAAGCCAAATAAAAGAAAATCACAAGGAAGAAAAATACATATACAGTAAAATATTTGTCAATACTGTAAGTTTACATTGCCTCTTTACAAGATGAATTAATTGTCTGTTTGAAATGGTGGCAGCTGCTGGTCTGAGTCCAGGGAGCATATCAAGCAATTCGGCTTTTTCTTGTAATGCCATGACTTCCGTGCTTAGGAGCACTTCCAGCATCACTAGTGGCACTTCATATGAGTTCCTTGGTGTCATTCAAGGTTAACACTATTGCACTAACCATGGTGAAAAATACACAAGAACAAGTTGGGCATGGTGGCTTGTGCCTGTAATCCCAGCACTTTGGGAGACCAAAGTGGGAGATTTGCCTGAGCCCAGGAGTTTGAGACCAACCTAGGCAATATAGTAAGACTATATTGTGATGCATCTGCAGTCCTGGCTACTTGGGAGGCTGAGGTGGAAGGATCACCTGAGGCCAGGAGGGAGAGGCTGCAGTACGCCACGATCATGCCACTGTACTGCAGCCTGGGCGACAGTAAGACCCTGACTCAAAAACAAAACAAAACCCCACAAGAACAAGAGATCATGTTTTATTGCAGTGTGCAACTTTTTGGAGAGATGAACCGTTCCCTTGGAGTTGATCAGTGTCATAGGGCGTATGAGGAAATTTGCAATACTGGAGCTCACTGCAGTAGTCACAGGATATGGCTGGGGAATTATTACCATAGTACAGTATGTACTACAGCTAATTTTATGCAGCTGTAATTTAATACTACATCTTTATGCTTGTTTACATTTCTCTTGACTGGTCAAGAGATTATATGGTCTTTGCATAAGTTTTTATGAACTTCTTGTAATACGTCTGTATATTTTATGATAGTATTAGGCGCATTACAATACAGTGTCTGTGTATATTTGATGCATTCATGACATACCTTTGCCTTTTTTTATACCTACCGAGAGTGCCATAAAAAGGTATACACAATTGAAGGGATGTTATTTGTGTGTTACTCTTCGAAGTTGAATTGAATTACAGAGGCAATGTGTAGTGTGATGTTTGCTCAAAAGATGGTGTTAGTCAAGTGAATGCTAGTGTCATTATGCAACAGGCAGGACGGAGAAAATGACGGAAGCATGTCGTCGTTCAAGGAGTGCAAGACCATTTTGAAGTGGTGTTTGAAATTTGAGGACGTTGTGGAAATACGACAATGGAGGCATGAGTATACAACAGAACCTTCAACCTACCTAACAATCACATGCATTCGTGCTAAGTTTGAGGCACATGGTACTGTGTGACCTGTACAAGGGAAGATCCGGGAGGCCTCACACAGCAACAGGTCCTGCTGCTTTTGCTCTGATGTTAAAACAGTTTATACGCGTGCCACAGAAGTCTACTAGACAATGTGCACCTCTTGTAATTGCAGAAGTCACACGTGAATTGTATTCATCTCTTGTTATTGGTTTATATTGTATTACAATTTTAATAGTTTTTTCCTTAAAATGTGTATACATTTTTTGACATCCTCTGAATATTTCTAGGTGTGTGTGGCTCATTTATGAGTTTTTTCAAATTGTTGTAAATCTCCAAAATTTTATTCAGTGTATTTATTGAAAATAATTTGTGCATACAGGTGGACCTGTGAAGTGCAATCCCGTGTTGTTCAAAGGTCAACAGTATTAGATTATTTTATTAAAAATCTTGGAAGAAATGAAATCATCAAGATTTGAAAATGAGAGGAAGGTGTTTCTAAGAGAGTTTTAGAAATTACTTCAGGGCAGAATTAGGAAAAAAACTGAAGTATTGGGGAAAATATTTTTTAGTTACAATTTTTGGAAAAGGGCATTAATTAAGGAAAGTTTACACTGGAGTGTGGATTATGGCCACTGATACATTCTTGTGTTTACTGCTAAAGGTAACTAGACCAGAGGGGTGTGATGTAGGTGAGAGGTTTCCTTCTCTTGATGGAAGAGGTTCATATTGAAGGAAAGTATCTTTGTTCATAGATGCTTGGCTGTTATTTGAGTTTTGTTGTATAAATAAGTCCTGTTCCTGGGTTTTTGTGTTTTTTTGTTTTCTTTTTTAATCTCTAAAGGGCGTTTAAAAAGAATTAGGCACCTTCATCCCCAAACATTTGAGACAAGTACACACCTGCCAAAAAAAAAAATTAGGCTATTTTGTTGATAAATTACCTGAATACCTGACTTTAATTATTAGTCTTCAAGTAAGGGAAGCAGAATGAGAGCTGCATCCTCTTGGATTAGAGTTTTGTTTTTTTGTTGTTTTTTTTTTCCCCCCATCTTTGTTTTCCTAATGTTATCTAACAAAACTTTTCCTTTAATATTTTTGCCTGTACCTCTATTTCATCTGTATGAATTGGTTTTATAAAAAAGAGCAGAGCTTATTTAGGTGCCCAAATATGAGATTTTTAGAGGATTTTTAAATGCATTATTTTTAACCTACTTTGCTTCAGTTAACTAGGATTCCTTTGTGCATCAGCTTTTGTTTCAGAGGTAAAATATTTATGGACAAGACCTGAATAAAATAAGTGGGAATAGATGAGAATAGATGAAATTTGTTAAAGAGAATGTGTAAATAAATGCAAGAGATAAGGGGAGTTAAAAATAAGAACACATTTTTCTGTGTATTTCATAGGAGTAAACTGGCTGAATTATTCTGAATTACTAAAGTACAAACAGTGATCAAACAAAATTTTTAGAAATGTTTAATGAAATCTTCCACACTAAAGGTTTTAACATTCAATCAAATATGCCCTGGGAATAAGTTTAAATGATGGATTGGTATGTTTTAAAAGACTTGCATAGGGATAGGCAGCGCTAGTAACTAACAGCAACACCCAGCAGGAGTTCATGGAACAAAAACTTCATCTTAGAGTTTGTGGGTAAAGGAAGAGCAAATTGACTTTTGAGTGATGATTCAAAAGCCTTTGTGATAGGTAAAGGATAGGGTGTCTGTTTACTTTCCAAACTGGAACACTTTTGTTGGGAAACAAAGGGGCAAACTGGACAGATAGATACTGAGCTGGCCTGTGTAGTCATCCTAGTGAAGAATCTTCACCTTTGTTGAGGAAAGCTTTGTGAAGCTGTTGTGGCTCTCTGGAAACCTATTGTGGTTTATGCTTGCATTTTTATCCGCATTCTGGAAAATTCAGTGCCAGTGAACAGTAGCTAAGTAATAAATGGGTAAATGATGTGTTTGCCGAAAGATCCAAACATGGCTTGAATCTTATAATTGTAGATGTAGTAACTCCTCTAGATTTTGAGTTCTTTAAGGAAAGGTTTAAAACTTATATATCTTTATATATCTTATAACTTCCAACAGAGTTCCTTATTCACAATTGGAACTCAGATGTTACGTAAGTAAATTTAGATTTTTCTCTCAACAGTTACTTTAGGAAGTTAATTTTTCTTTCATTCAACAAAGACTAGTTTAACAAAAATTGATTGGCAGTGTACTAGTCACCAAGAGATATAAAAATGGTCCCTATCTTCTGGGTCCTTGTGGTTTAAGAAGAGTCAAGCTTCACAAACAATGTCAGTGCATGTGATGAATTCAATAATAGAAAACATACAAAATACAGAGGAGGAAACCTTAGAGAGAATGGCAGGGATGACCATTTCTCTGTGATGTATTGTAGAACAAATAGGCATTCATAAGCTTTAAAAGAGAATAGACTACCTGGCAGGAGGAAATACAGAACTCCAAAAGGAGGTTTGGGAGACTGTAAGTGGTTTGGTGTAGAAAAGGTATTAATCTGTTAGGTAGTTGTTGGAGATAAATAGTTATTAGGGTTCAGAGTCTTAGGCCTTTGAGTGTCATCCTAAGGAGCTTGGTCTTTGGGTATAGGCTGAGAAGCTGATAGTAGTCTTCAGATACAGAAGGAACAGGGTTTATTTTGCCTTCGAAATGTCACTTAGAGTTAGTAAATGAGTTTGAGGGTGACACTAAGTCAGACTGAAGAGTAGTCCAGGTGAGGGATGGTATATAGGTCTAAACTACAGCACCAGCAATGGACAGAGAATACAGGAAGGATTCCAGGGTGCTCGGGATAAAAGTTGGAATTTGGTGTGGTTGGTAGGGGAGAGGGTGAGATAAGAGATTTTCTCTTTTTCTCCATCAACATTAAATGGTTATGGCATAGAAGCTGAAATGTTGTAAGAGTCGTGCAGAAATGGGGGTTTGTAGAGTCTGAGCAAATGAGAGACAAAGGAGTGAGGGCGCCAAAGATTCTGTTAGGAAAGAAGGTAAAATGATTGGGTTCCAGATCGGGCAGAAAAGGAAATGAGGTCAGAAGTAGAATTAAGAAAAGGAGGTGGTCAAGGGACTGGAGGACCCATGAAATCAAAGAGCAGGTGTGGGAATGAGTACGTGAGCAAGAAGGACCAGAGCTGGTCGTCTGACAGTGGGATTAAGAGTTCAGAGAGGCAGCAGTTTTATGTGACAAATTGTTTCAAATGTGGCTGTGATATTTTGTTTCTGGAGAGTGGATTAACTTCATAGAATTTAGGATTTTAGGAATTGAAAATGAGAACAGTCTTTCTCAAATTATTGATGGACTATCTGCATGAGTGTCACCTGGGGTAAGATTTCTGGCTTTAACTGAGAATAAATATTCTTAACAAGCAACTTCAGTGATTCTGATGAACAGAAGTTGGGACAAATTTAAAAGCCTCTGTGATAGGTTTTGGATGGGTGTTCTCAAGGATATTTTTAAAGGCTCATAGTGATGTCAGAAGTTAGGGTGAAGAGAATCATCAGTAGTGAAAAGATGAAGTCATTGCCTATAGAGCTTGAAAGAAGTTTTAGGGACTTGTGGAGATATTCTAGCTGGTTGTAGAGACTTCAAAGAATAAGTCATGATGTTGGAACAATAGAATTTCTCCTCCTCCCCAGTAGATAGGGAGTGTATCCATGTGTGTGAAAATGGGCAGTTTCTGTTAGGAGTGGGCTGCAGGAGGGAAATGGAGTCTTCTGTGATACCATTTAAGTTGTAGGCACCTAGAAGATAAAGTTAAAGGGCTGGAAGGAAAGAAAGGTAAGACAGGGGAGTCTGTATCATCTAAAGTAAGAGTAAAAAAGCCAGGTGACCTAGAAACCTTGTTCAGTCAGTTACTTTAGAAAGTTCTCTGCTTTTGCTATATGAAAGGGTTTGGCAGTAGTAGGACGCTGCCCTGGGAGGAAGGGGAGGCACATAACATCAGTAAGGGTACCTGATCTCAAACCTGGCGAAGCGGTAACCAAAGAGAGGCTTGAACTTTACCTGTACAATGACCATATATCTATCTAATTCTAATCCTGCATTGTACCCCACATCTTTTTTTTTTCAAGTCCTCTGTTTTTGAAAAGTTGTTCTGTTAAATATTTTGTAGGGTAAGTCAGCTTGTATTTAGAAGCCACATATTGGCATTAAAAATATTTATCTTTAAACATTAGAATCTTAGATACCTTAAGGAGATAGATGCCTGCTGAAAAGATTCAGGTCTTTCCTGTCTTGTGTTTACTGTGAGGCCGGTCATCTCTTCCGTTACCATGTGTGCTTGATTCTAAGTAAATTCTATATAATCTGATGTGCCTCCTGCAGTGGGCAGGAAGAGAAAATAAATGAGAAGAAAGAAGATTAATGACTCAGATGGTATTTTGGATGGTGCCTGGCAAAATACAGTATAAGTAATATAAAATTTCCATTTAGCAAAGTTTTAAGTGTACAATTCAGGGTGGATAATTTCTTCTACAGCGTTGTACAACCATCACCATTATATATAGTTCCACACCTTTTTCATTATTACAGACAAACTCTGTATCCACTAGGCAATAACTTGCCATTCATCCCTTTCTATGAACATGCCTATTCTTGCTTATAAGTGAGATCATACAATTCTTGTCTTTTTGTATCTGGCTTATTTCATTTGGCATGTTTTGAAGGTTTGTCTATATTGTGGCACATATCAGAACTTCATTTCTTTGTGTTACTGAATAATATATTGTTGGATTTATGTACCACATTTTGTTACCCATTTATCTGGTGTGTCCACCTTTTGAGTAATATTTCTGCAGTGAATATTTGCATGTGAAAATTTGAGTGTCTCTTTTCAGTTCTATTGGTATATGTTCAGGAGTAGAATTGCTGGGTTTTATGGTAATTAAATGCATAACTTTTTGAGGAATCACAAAATTGTTATCCACAGCAGCTGCACTATTTTATATTCCAACCAGCAGTGTTCAGAGTTCAATTTTTCCACATCCTTGAAGCCAGCACTTATTTCCCTTTAAAAAAAATTGTAGCAGTCCTAATAGATACAGAGTTATGATTTTGTTTTGCATTTCCCTAGTGACAAATATGGTAAGCATCTTTTTGTATGCCTCTTGTCCATTTGTATATCGTTTTTGGAGACATGTTTATTCAGGTTCTTTGCTCATTTTTTCATTGAGTTGTCTTTTTGATGAGTTTTGGGAGTTTTTAAAAATATATTCTGGATATTAAACCCTTATTAGATACATGATTGGCAGACATTTTCTCCCATTCTGTGGGTTGTCTCTTTACTTTCTTGACAGTGTCTTTTGATGCACAAAATTTTTAATTTGATAAAGTCCAATTTGTCTATTTCTTATGTTTCTTATACTTTTTATGTTGTGTCTAGGAATCCATTGCCAAATCCAAGATCATCAAGATTTGCCTCTGTGTTTTCTTCTAAGGGTTTTATGGTTTTGCTTCTTTAAATTATTGATCCATTTTGAGTTAACTTTTATATATGGTGTAGGGTAGAGGTCCAACTTTATTCTTTTGCATGTGGAGATTCAAATGTCCCAGCAACATTTGTTGAAGACCCTATTTTCTCTACTGAATGAACTTGATACCTTTTTTGAAAATCAGCTGTCTATACACGTATGGGTGTATTTTTGGACTCTTTCAATTCTGCACCATTGGTGTATTTATCCTTATGCCAGTACCACAGTCTTGATTACTGTAGTTTTGTAGTAAGTTTTGGCATTGGGAAGTATGATTTCTTCAACTTTTTTCTTCTTTTTTAAGACTATTTGAGTTATTTTGGGCCCTTTCACTTTCTTCTGAATTTGAGGATTGGCTTTTCCATTTCTGCAAAAAAGGTTGTCAGAATTTTGATAGAAATGATGTTGAATCTGTAGATTACTTTGGGTGGTTACTGCCATCTTAACATACTGAGTTTTCCATTCTGGAAACCAGTTTTTTAATTTACTTAGCTCTGCCGGGCTTTGTGGCTCAAGCCTATAATCTCAGCACTTTGGGAGGCAGAGGCGAGAGGATTGCCTGAGCCCAGGATTTCCAAACCAGCCTGAGCAACATGGCGAGACCTTGTCTCTACAGTAAATCAAAAAATTAGCCAGATGTGGTGGCACATGCCTGAAGTTCCAGCTCCTTGGAAGGCTGAGGAAGGATCGCCTGAGCCCAGTAGGTGGAGGCTGCGGTGGCCATGAGTGTGCCACTGTGCTCCAACCTGGGTGACAGTGAGACACTGACTTTAAAAAAAAAATTTACTTAGCTGTCCTTTAATTTCTTTTTTTCATGTTTTAATAGTTTTCCATGTACAAATCTTTTATTCCTTTAGATGCTATTATGAATGGAATTGCTTTCTTGATTTCCTTTTTGGATTGTTGACTGCTAGTGTGTCAGTTTTTTTGTGTGTTGAACCTATAACCTGCATCTTTGCCAAATTTTTCAATTAGCTTTCTTGGAGATTCTTTGAGATCTTCTATATATAAGAAACAGAGAGTTTTACTTCTTTACCAATTTGTATGCTTCTTATTTCTTTTTTCAATCCAATTGCTCTACTAGAACTTGAGTGGTGTTGAATAACAATGGTGAAAGCAGGCATCCTGTCTTGAATTTTTTTTCTCATTTTTAAGATAAAAATTGCTACTGGAATTTGTTAAATTAAAGGATTATACATAATTGACTAATTTTGTTGATCTTAATCTAGAGAGAAATTGATATTGGAATTTTTTTTTCTTTTGCAGCACAAAGAATGAACCAGCAGAAGAGAAAATAACGCAAGCTGGCTGACTGCTGGTAAAGAAGATGCTGTTTTTTTGTAGCAGGCATTTGTGGGATCTGTAATAGAAATGTAAGTGTGGCATTATGGTTTTTCTAAAGCTATAGTAAATTAAGTAGATTGGTTTAAAATACAGTAAATCAAGTACTGTCATATTGAGTTTTAATTATACAAAATGAGCATTTTTCTATTGATGTATAGATGCTGTAATAATTTTATTCACATTAAATTATTATTAATGTAGATTTCCAAAAGTCTCTTCAAAAGGAAAAATCTCTATAAGAAGTGAAACTGAAGACAGAGGGATTTGCTCGTAGAAAAAAAAACTGAAGAAATCTCCAGCTTCTCTGGGTTCTACAGAACCTCTCTTTACATAATAGTTTACTTAAATAAGTGAGCTAGGCAAACAGTGTCAACTTTTATAAATCAGAGAGTCTTGGGGGTTGTGAAAACACTGGTTACTAAAAACTATCCTCACTAAATTAAAGGTATCTCTTTATACGGTAATTTATTTAACTCTTAGTACATTGTCGTTTTTTTATTCGTACTGATTCACTCTAAACCTGTTTTACTAGTTGTACTTTCCCATTATTTAGTCTTTGCATAATATGCTTTAAAATGTTACACTACATTGAATTTGCCCATATTGAACTTCATTTTATTATTGAAACGTTTTTTCCATGCTGAGTATCATTTTTCTCTTTTCCAAAGTATTAGTAACACTGTGCAGCTTGATGTTACTCTTCACAAATGCAGTGAATACTTCACTGACTTTTAAAGTCTTGGCGATTACAGTGTTCGGAGTGTTCGGCCGAAGAATGACCCTGGTGGATACCGTTTCATGTTTTCCCAGTTTGACATGCAACTCTTGCTACCTGCTCTTCTAATTAATGCTCTGTCTGATTGTATCCTCCCACGAAAAGTATGGCCGTATTATTCTTATGCAGTGTTGAGAAGTTGATAAAAGAAAAATGATGCCAGTAAGCATCTTTCTTCAAAATTGGGGCAAATATGTCTTTTATTCAATCCTGTTCATTTATCTAGCCTACCTTTTTTTTTATCTTGTCAGTCAGATAGGTGCTAGTCATCAAGTATGATCTAGTAAGTGAGACATATATATATAAAATTAACAAACAGTGGAACAGATGTATTAAGGTAACAATAAAATGCTGTTGGAACTAAGTGGAAGAAGAGATTAATTCCATCTGAAGGGTTCAGAGTGAGCAGAATAACTTTTGGTTTGGCCTTAAAGAAAGAACAGAATTTTAGCAATCAAGGAAAAACAGGAAATATTTTTAAGCCAAAGAAATGAGAAGGGTATAGCTGCCTAATCAGGGCATTTTAGAGGCGTCAGGGAGCAGTGATAGGGAATGAACGTTTACTTGGCACCTACAACGTTGCTGGGTGCTCACTAGTTGCTGTTCTTACGTTATTGAGTTTAATCACTGTGTGATAGTAGTAGTCTCATTTACTGGTGAAGAAACAGAATTTGAGATTTTTTTTTTTTTTTTGAGTTGGAGTCTCACTCTTTGTCACCCAGGCTAGAGTGCAGTGGCACGCTCACGGCCACAGCAGCCTCGACCTGCTGGGCTTAGGTGATCCTTCCACCTCAGGAATTTGAGCGATTTATTTAGCCACTTACCTAAGTAAGTGTTTACCAAGTTTTTCTGAGAGTAATCTGGTACATATGTTAAAAACACAGATTCTCAAACCTGGGTCCACATACCCAGGAAAGAGGACACTAACTCTTACTTTTAGGGAAGTCTGGGAAATGCTCACCTAGGTCAACGTACTGAAAATAAATGAGAAATAAATAAATGAAAATAAATAAACTACGTCTGTTTTACTATAAAGACTGTGTCAGTGGTCTTGAAGGCCAGTGCTTAGGAGTTTGGATTAGATGATGTAGGCAGTAGGATTATGAGAGAGGACTAAGTAGATATAATTGAACTGAGGTAAAACCAGAGAGGGAGAAGACTGAATTCCCTTGGAAGGTAGGGTATCGTACAAGAGTATGTTTAAAAGTCTGGAATTGGGGTCACAGGCTTTGAGAATATAGGAAACACATTTTAAAGAAGTTTCTGTCGTAGGGAAGAGAAATAGCTAAGGGATAGGGGAGTACTAAGGATGGTTCCAAGTTTTATCCGAGAGAGAACAAAGGAAGGGGATGTAGGTTTAGGGGAGCGAATTAATCTAGTTTTAGTCATGTTTAATTACAGATGCCTTGAGAATACTGAGGTAGACTTTCTGAATACAGGATTGGAAATGTGGGTGTTAGGTGGAACAGTTCTGGACATTAGATTTGGGAGTCATGTAGATACACATATTAATTTGAAATATTCAGTAGATGTCTAAGCATAGAAATAGTATGAAAACAGGCCCACCCACAGAGCCTTGTGAAGAATACTGATATTTTAAGGGAAGCTAGAAAAGATGGAAAGAAATGAAAGAGAAAACAGAATTGGAAGAGAGTGCTATCATGGAAATGAAGAGTATAAAACTTTAGAAAAAAAGTTGGTGGTTAATAATATTTAGTGCAATGGGACCAAATAGATTGAAGCTGAAAGAAGCCATTAGATTAAGCATGTGCATTGATTTTGAAACTTAGTGACAGAGGATATTGATTGATGTCTTGAGGATTCAGGGGATGATACTAACTAGTTGTTGAGGGCTTGCTTAGCTTTGAAAACAACTAGCAGTACCCCATTCTGAGCCAGGAGGAGTAATGATAAGGCAGAGTAAAGATAAAGATAGATTTTGAAGATTTGTTTTTTATGTATCTAATTTCTCAATGATAATAGAGTCAGACTATCTCTTACTAGGAGGTTGGAAAAGGTTTGTAATAGTCTTTGGGGAAATAGGGAAAAGAGATGTCTTGGGTGAGTAAAGCTACTGGTAGCAGGCTTGATGGTCGCTGGGAAATCAAGATAGCTAATTAGTGTGTGGGGTTCACGACTTTTGCACCATACAGTTCACTACAAAAGTGGAAATTTTCATCATTTAGAGTAACTTTTATAAATCCTCTCCTTGCTTGATCATTCTTTTTTGCAAATGTTTACCCTTTTGGCTTTTTTGGTGGTTTTCTTTGTTCTCCATCCTTCTCAGACCATTCCTTACATCTCTTGCTAGCTATTTGCCTCACTTGTAAATGTTGGAGTAATCCAAGTTTCTGTGATTGGCCCTTTTCTCTGCTGTCTCTATGGGCTTCATTTGAATATTTATCCATTTTCATGGTTCCAAGGACCATGTACGTGTTGGTGACTCACTGGACTTTTTTCACCTTAGGTTTCTTCTTAGATTAGAGTACTTGACTAGTAAATTCAGCTATCATCTATATACCTCCACCGAGAGACCTTATACATATCTCAGAGTCATTATGTCCAAGGCAGAACTCTCTTCAAATTCTGAATCTTGCAGCAGTAACCAAATACTTTCATTTCTATTTCCTTAGCATTTCTTTTTTTTTTTTGACTTGGAGTCTCACTGTCGCCCAGACTGGAGTGCAGTGGCCACTCCCGGCCACCGCAGCCTCGGCCTGCTGGGCTCCGGCGATCCTTCCGCCTCAGCCTTCCGAGTAGCCGGAATTACAGGTGCGCGCTACCACGCCCGGCTGATTTATTTATTTATTTCTTTATTTATTGTAGAGATGAGGTCTCGCCAAGTTGCCCAGGCGGGTCTTGAACCCGCGGGCTCGGGCAATCCACTCACCTCAGCCTCCCAAAGGCGTGGGATTACAGGCTGAGCCACCGAGCCCGGCTTCCAGTATCTCTTGAACACCCTTCCTATACCCAAGAAAGAAACCAGACAACTTGTTTCTCTG
>CAUYQG010106773.1:0-22137 GCA_963574415.1 Tarsius wallacei
ACCTCATCTCTACAATAAATCAAAAAATTAGCCGGGTGTGGTGGCGCGCGCCTGTAGTTCCAGCTACTTGGAAGGCTGAGGCGGAAGGATCGCCGGAGCCCAGCAGGTCAAGGCTGCGGTGGCCGGGAGCGGCCACTGCACTCCAGTCTGGGCGACAGAGTGAGACTCCAACTCAAAAAAAAAAGCAGAACTCTATGAGACACTAGAAACATGTTGTCTTTCTGTATCTCTTTTTCCATGGGTTTAGGCAGCCATATTGCTTCTTGCCTGAACCCAGCTGTCTTGGTATCGCGAGTCATTTAAAAGTATCTCCTGATCATTTGACAAAAACATTGGATTATTATGTATTTTATCATTTTTAAATCTGCTCTTAACAATCTTTATGTGTGTGATACTCATTGACAATCCTTTCTAAATTGTTATTTGTCCTGGAGAAGAATTAGATTTTATTCCACGTAGGGCTTTCTCCATCACACAATTAATGTCAATTTTAGCCAGAGAAGGCTTCTCCAACCTTCCTGATATATTTGAATTTATGAACATGCTATCTCTGAAATGTTACACTTTTAAAGTTGCACTTTTGGCATCTTACTGAGACAAGGGAACTGCTGGGATAGTCTTTATTCTGTGGCTGCTACCTGAAGGGAATCACGAAACATCAAAGTGTTTTGTGTTTCTGTGTGCCCAGTTCTTAGGGAGAAAATGTAGAGATTCACGAAGAGCTCCTCCCCCCCCCAACCTACGTTTTATGTAGGAATTAAATAAAATCTAAAAGTCACATAAATCTAAACGCCTGGGAAGGTTGTTATGGGAATAAATAAAAACCCCAACACGTCATCTGTAACCACGTCAGGTATCATTAATTGAATATAAAGTCTATGGTGTGTCCCGTAAGTATGTGATTTAACAGACAGCTCAGGAATGGAACAATATGTGACCTATGGAGAAACAGTCTTCTTGAGAACATGGCCAGACTCAGCTATAAAAGTAGTATTACCCCCACCCTCAGTTTAGTAAATAAACATCTAAGAAGGGAAAGGTGACACTTTGTGAAATAAATCAGTGCTTCCTTTTCTTCCCCAGAGGCAAGAACACTTAACTTGCATGAGAAAAGGGAGAGCCCCTCCTAGTCCCTCTGAATTTGGTAGATTCTGTCTCCCAAGAGGCCATGGGATTATTCATCAAGGACAAGGGCATTCAGCCCTGGTTGCTTAGCTTATTGAATCAGCTCCAGGACACTTGGAACTTCAGAGAAAAAAAAAAGAATTTCTTTTCCACTAGGATATTTGCTACCAGATACAATTATTCTTAATAATTTCATGAACCCAAGCACTAATGCCTAGTCACTGTAGCTACTGGTTAGGATAGTGGGGGGCAAATACTAGAAAAAGCCTTGTCTAGCCCAGGCGTGGTGACTCATACTAGTAATCCCAGCATTTTGGGAGATGAAGTCGAGAGGATTGCCTGAGTTCGGGGGTTCGAGACCAGCCAGGGCAACATGGTGAGACCTTGTCTTTACAATAAATTTTTAAAAATTAGCCGGGCGTGGTGGTGCGTGCCTGTAGTTCCAACTACTTGGTAGGTTGAGGCAGAAGAATCACCTGAGCCAAGCAGGTTGAGGCTACAGTGACCGTGAGTGTGCCACTGCACTTCATCCTGGGCAACAGAGTAAAACTCTGACTCAAAAAAAAAAAAAGCAAAAAAAAAGCCCTGGATTTGTAAGCCCTCCTGTTCATTCACTGGACAACCTTGGGCAGATCCCTCTGACCCTCAGTTTCTTTACCCATAAATATTCCCTCTTCAGGTTTGTGGAGAGCATTATTTGGTCACATGAATATATTGAGCCAATTTTATAAACTGTAAAGCTCTGTAGACATGTAAAGTGTTGTTGTATTAGTTCTTCCAACCATGTATTCTATCTTTTATTGTAGATAAAAGACAGATTTTCCTAGCAGGAAAGAAGACAAGAAAAATCTTTGTCCTGACCCATAGAGACAACGTAGATCTTATTATCCTATCCCATGGCCCTACAAAGTAGCCACAGATGTACTGCTGATGTTATTGTTTCCAGCATGCAAGTGTTGGCATTGCTTCCTTGAGATCAGGTCAAGATAACCTGGAAAGTTAGAATTATATCATTTGATACTAACTTGATATGTTAAACCATTGCAGCCTCATCCAAGTAGGAAAGAATCTCTCTCCCTCTTTCTCTATCTCTCTCATACACACACATACACAAATACCTCCTTTTCAACATATTGTCCAATGTAATATTTCAGGTGAGTAGAGACTGTGCCCATTGTATCAGCAGCTCCTAGCATGATGCCTCAAAGTCACTTCTTAATTAATCATTGGTGAATCAATTTGAACGATTTATTTGCCTAGGTACTTGTAAAGCACTTTACCGTATTTTCTGTAAAAATATAGTAATTTATTTGAAAATACATTTTCCTCTTTTTTTTGAGATAAGATCTCATTCTGTCGCCCAGGCTGGAGTGCAGTGGCACAATCACAGCTCACCATAACCTCCATCTTCTGGGCTCAGGTAATCCTTCCACCTCAGCCTCGTTTGTAGCTGGGACTACAGGCACGTGCCACACGTCTGGCTAATATTTTTATTTATTGTAGAGACAAAGTCTTGCTATGTTGCCCAGGCTGGTTTTGAACTCCTGGACTTAAGTGATCCTCTCACTTCAGCCTCCCAAATTGCTGGGATTACAGGTGTGAGCCACTGCATCCAGTTTCATTTACCTCTTAGAAACTACATTAGCACATTAATTGCCCTGTCTTGGGGTTATTTTTCTAAATTTAGGCTAAGAGCTTACCACTCTATATAAAATAAAAGCTTCCATTTCCTCCATATGTTTTTACTATCTTTGAATGATTCAAAATGTACTCATGCTGCATGTATAGAGAAATAATTTAAGATTATAGTTTATATAATAACTCAGGGCACAGTGTGACATTCTTTTTAAAATTGATATGACATGATCGATGCTGGAAAATTAAATCTGGGTCATTGCTTTGTTAAACCCTGGTTGGGCCACGTGGTTCTTTGAGCTATGTCCACCATGTTTCCTAGCTTTGGTTCCCTCCCCTACCTTGGGGAAGTGACGCTCCTATCTCTTTTTCTCTAGTTTACTTTCTAAATAAACTATATTTTCCAAACTAAAAAAAGAAAAAGAAAATTAAATCTGCTCATTTTTCACAGTCCAAGGTCATCAGAAAGATTGTCTTTCACAGACACTATCCCTTAGATTTAGAACAGGGGAGCGAGGAAAGACACCTGGGCTGTGTCAGGTAGGGAATGTGACACCACCCACAATGGCATCAGGATATTCAGGGTGGCCAGCTGAGGGAGCGAGTTCAGCCTAGCGGGCGCTTGAAAACACACTCGTTTCAGACTTCAGAATTCCCACTGCCTCTTACATGTGTGGAGATTGGGCTTCACAGCCTACTCCCCAGCCCTCCATCTTAGCCATTCTTCTTCCAATTGACTCCTGAGCCATGGAAATGAAAACAATAGTACCTGCCAAAACCTGGTGTCCTCCAGTTTCTCCTCAAACACAAGCTACCATGAAAGTAAGCAAAAGAGAGCATGGGGAAGGGTAGCAATGGAAATGCATGCTGTTCGTGCTGCTTGATTCTCTTTAAGTCCACCTTGCGTTATTGGTATTAAGTGTGGTCGCTAAAAGAAAATTTGGAAATTATTTCATCTCACCTCCTTACAGATCATCTCATTGCACAGATGAGTAAATAGAGGTCTACAGTGGCTATATGTGACTTTATCCAAAATCATATGGCTAGATGGTGGCAGCAAAAGGACTTGAACCCAGATAATCCCCCATTCCCGAGAGAACAAGTACATATTTTTCAGTCAGTCAAGAATTAGTCATTTGGAACCCACCATGTACCTGACCATCCTCCTACATGCCATTAAAAAATGGTCAAAAAATACGAGAGAGGACCCCAAAAAACCGGAATTATCTTTTGGTGTGCAGGCCCCTTGTGGTACAGGCTTCCCCTGCAAGGTAATTGTTCTAGGAACCCTAGAGCATCAATGTACCAGCTTGCATTGTTGTGAGAGGCTTTGTTTGGCTTCAGTGATTTTTTTTTTTTTTTGGAGATTCTTTCAACACATTTGCCCATTTCATGGTGGGTGATTTACGAGTGCACCTGCCCATGCCCTGCTGAGGGTTCAGCAGTTTTTGACCAAAAATGGCATGACTCCTGTGCCCTACACTTCCAATCTTGCCATAAGGGACTTTTTTGGGGGGTTTGTTTCCCAGATGAAAAAAGTCCTCAAAGGGAAACATTTTGCTGATATGGAAGAGGTGAAACAAAAAACAACAGAAGCACTAAAAGGCATCAAAATTGTCAAGCTCAAAAGCTGTTTTGAGCAGTGGAAAAAATGTCTCAATAGGTGTACTGCATCAAGCAGAGAGTACTTTGAAGCTGACTGAAGTTTAAACATGTAAGAATAGACACACAACTTTTTATAAATAACTTCTGGATTTTTGGGAGTTCCCCTTCATACAGTGCCCACTAAACATTGAGCACATGAGCACAAGGATGGGAACAATAGATACTGGCCACTGCTTAATGGAGGGAGGGAGGGAAGGAGGGAGGGAGGGAAGGAGGGAGGGAGGGAAGGAGGGAGGGCAGGCAATGAGGGATACAAAGTCACCCATTGGGTACCACACATACCATTGGGGTCAGGGGAGGGTTCATCAAAGCCCAAGTCTCGCCCTCATGCAATATACTTATGTAACAAATCTCCACATATACTCGACGATTCTAAATGATAAATTAATATATAAATAAATGTAGTGTCCAGCATTGCGATTCTTTAGAAAGAAAAAACTGAATTATGGATGCGTATAAACAAGAGACCAAAGGGTTAATCAGAAAAGAAATAATTTTCACATAAAGTGATCTTTCTTCCTTTTTTTATTGCAAACTCAGAGAGAATTGTAGCAATACAGGTTGAGCAATTTTCTTTTTTATGAATCTTGTGCTCAATTTATGAAAGCCATTTTGCAACCCATTTACATGCAGTAAACCTTTGCTTTAAGGCTCTGTCATTTACCTTGATCATGATTATTTATAGTCCTTTTAGAAAAGGCCCTTTGCTGGTTTAGCTCTCAAGCACCACACTGCCACAAGGCAGTCTTATACTGTGTCTTTTAAGGCAGAGGAGTAAGCTAAGACATGTCCAGTCTCGGAGCGAGGTGTGAGGCACGGGCATGGTATGTGATGGGAAGAGAATGAATTGGAAACAGGAGTCTTGAGTTCAAAACCAGCTCTGCGCTCTCACTAGGTAATCCTGGGCATTTATGCTACTTCAGTGTGTTTGTTCACTTGTAGAAATAGAATGGCACTTTCATCACAAGACTATAAAGCAGAGTGTAACTGAGGGATTTCGTGTACAAGCTACATTGTCAGTTACAAAGAATAAGCTGTTTTAAGAACTAATTGTCTAGCTATGAACTATAAAGCACTGAAAAGGATTGATATGTCTAATCTAAAATATTCCTTGATCATCTACTGTTCTGCTTCTTATAATACACATGAGCACGTCAACCAAGAGCAGGGACCTTTTCTCTTGGCACGTGGGAGGTACTCAACCAAGTATCTGTTGCGTTCATGAATAAATAAGATTTCTAGATGAAAGTCACTATGTTTCTGTCCTCTCAATAAATCCTGATTTCTCACTAAAAAAACCCAAAAAAACAGGGAGACACCTCTTATCAACAAGGGTGCCTGAACAAAGCATATTTGTATACCTAACCCTTAACTGTACCCCACAATATCATAATAAAAAATATTGATTATTAAAAAAAAAAAGAATATCACTATGTTAGGCATGGTATAGAATGCAAGACAAGTAACATGTCATGCCAAACTTCAAGGGGCTTATAATTAGAATGGCAGCCATGAATGTGCAAAGAGTCAAGGAGATATGTTGTGGTTCTAGATGAGAGAAGAAGGTGTGAAGGTGTGTCTGCAGCCCTCTCTGGAGGATTGATGCAGCAGGAACCTTTCCTCTTCTTAGCACTGGGAGAGTTCACCTGCCTTCAACCTCACCTTGCCCACCCATGCAACTCTTTGTGTCATCCATGGTCCCAGCACCACTTAGATGCCCGCTGGAAAGGGTTTAACGGAAATGCATATAATAAAGGGGAATGTAGAGATGTGGGCAGAATTATGGGGACCAAAAAGAGTTGACAAGGCACCAGCAGGAAACTGGTACTCCTCAGGGAGGCAAACAGCAAGGCACAGGCTGTCAGAGAATGAGAGCTGGAGCCCAGCACAAGAATCCTTGAAAATACCAAGTCCAAGTGGAACCAGTAAAGGTCAAGTCAATTGGGCAACTGTCAAGTCAAAGCTGGCAGGAGTTAACAAGAGTTTGCATGTATTTTGTACAGACGCTTTATGTGGGCTTTTTCTTGCGGTCTCAGGCCTCCCTGTGTAACATAGAACTCTATATCTAAAGGACTAGCTTTCTGAAGCTGGGATCTGTCACTGTTTGCCTTTGCAAGTAGTATGGGAAATGAGTGTGAAATGGCTAATGTCTTCCTTGACCCCTCGGCACTTACCACGCACAGCCTTCGCAAGGTACAGAACAGGAGAAGATGGACTATGCCCTCAACAATAAAAGACGAGTCATCCGCCTGGTCCTACAGTGGGCAGCCATGTATGGAGACCTCCTCCAAGAGGATGACGTGGCCATGGCCTTCCTGGAGGTATGGCAGGGAGGGGGGTCATCCCTTCCAAGAATATACCTCTGTCCTATAATATAGGGACCTACTGTTTAGCCACGGCAGCTTTCCTGGAGAGACTGTAATTGCAAATTCTAGACTGTTAGCATGTCCATTCATCAGAAAGGTATTGTAGAAAAAGGAAAGAAAAACATCCTTCATTACCCGACCATTCTAATTCAATAACTGGTAGCATTTTAATGTATCGTCATCTCATCTCCTTTGTATACTTAATGTTGTTGTAATTACGCAGTACCCAACATTTTGCAGGTTGCTTTTTCCATTTAACTTTCTATAAGGGTTTTTCTCTCAGTACACTCCTTATAATAAAAATTTCTAAAGATCATTAAGCAACTATGTCACAGATATATTTATCTGTTCCCAAATTGTTAAATATTCATAGCATTTTTGGTTTTCGCCCTCCTAGAATTATGGTGCAGTGAACATTTTTGTACAAGTAGGTCTGTCCTTGGTTATGTTCCTAGAAGTGGGATGACTAGAGCAAATTGTAGGTATTTTTGAGTGGACTGGAGCGGATTATTTTATTGAGGAATTGCTAGGACAGGAAGTGGTAGACCATGACAGTAGTTCTCAAACACTGCTCTAAATTTCCCTTTCCCTTCCCATAGCTCTAGCGCCCTATGACAGCCTTGATCCTGACATTTAACCCCTTCGTTACTCACTCTCTCCTCCAAAATTTAGATGAATACCTTACTTCTGTGCAGGCAAAAGGCAACGTCACTTTCATTTCAAACCTTTTCAGTCTGTGTGTTCTAAAATGAATCATCCAAAAGAACCACCCACCTCTCTCCTTTTTACCTGTATTATTTCACAAACAGAGAGGTAAGGCAGGGAGGAGAGGTGGGCCATGAGAGTCCATTGATGCTGTGGAATGAAGTGTTTTGAAAATGTGAGGAATACTAGCAGCTAGGGGACATTCGTTGACTCACGGCTGATTCATGGCCTCCTCCTATTGAGTACAGGACCATTTTGCAGATGGTCCAAAGTGGTAGCTAAGCTGTCACTGCCCTGGTTCTCATCATCTACCATGGAGGCCACTGCTCTCAGGCAAAGTTGGCACACCTGCTGGTGCAGGGTGCTCGACAGTTCCCAGGAGGTCAGCACAGTGTCCCGATGGCACAAACTCAGCATACATCCAGTGTGGTGCTGAAGACCATGCCGCATTTTACTGCCAACAATTAACCAGAACGAGTGGTAGATAAACAACAAATATTAAAATAATGAATATTAAAATTCCCCTGAAAAAAATATTGAGGTTAAAAAATTGTCTTAGGCTGGACACAGTGGCTCACGTTGTATCCCAGCACTTTGGGAGGCCAAGCAGGAGAATTGCTTGAATCCAGGAGTTCGAAACTAGCCTAGGCAACATAGTGAGACCTTATCTCTACAAAAAAAAAAAAAGAAAGCCAAGAATGGTGTCGCATGCCTATAGTCCCAGCTACTCAGGAGGCTGAGGCAGAAGGATTGCCTGAGCCCAGGGGAGACTGAGGCTGCAATCAACCATGTTGGTGCCACTGCATTCCTGCCTGGATGACAGAGTCTTCAACCCAAAAAAAAAAAGTGCTCTAAGTATGGACTATAAAATGACCCATTCCAAAACAATGCATCGCATTGCCTTTCATATAAACATATTCTAATCAATTCATTTGCAACTTATTTTAAATTGAACTTTTTATTTTGATGTAATATATCTAACATACAGTTCCATTTTAATCATTTTTAAGTGTATGATGCAGTGGCATTCATTTCATTCTCCATGTTGTACAGTCATCACCACCATCTATTTCCAGAACTTTTCTCATAAGCAATTTTGAATTTAGATATAGTGTAACATTTTCTTTCTTTTTTTTTTTTTTTAATTCCTCCAGGCCATAAAACCATGGTCTGGAGATGCTGGCGAGCAGATGACATAGGGACATATCTTTATTGCTCATTACAGAAGCATGTGCCTTCTGCAGTTCTTGTTAAAAGCCTGTGACCTTTGCCAATTACAGGAGTTTTATGTGTCTGTATCAGATGATGCCCGGATGATTGCTGCCCTCAAGGAGCAACTGCCGGAGCTGGAGAAGATTGTCAAACAAATGTAAGGAAGGGCTTGGCTTTGGGGGTGTTCCTTTATCAAGTGAGTGCCTGCCTCGTGATCAAAACATCTTCCAAACATCCTTTGCCCACAAGGAAGGCTATTGCTGGCCTTTCAACAGCCATGCAGTGTTCTGGCTTGAGTAGACTGAACCGAGGGCATAGGTGGTACGGTAGGCCAGATGAGCAGAAGGACTGGAATTCTGTTCATTCTGCTCTGGAGGGCCGCCAAGAGAAAGGCTGGGAAGGAACGATCCCCTTTGTGGAGTCCAACTCCATGAACTTGGGTCCCCTAGGTTCAAAGCAGTGAAACCAGCAATAAAATAGTCAGTGACTTTTAAAGAAAACTTGAGGGCAATTGCGTATATGGAAAATTTACTTTCTGCTGCCAAAGCTGTTGGTGGTGAACATTTGTGTCCTCTCAAGGAAAACAGAAGTTTTTCACATGTTGTTACTTGAGCTATAGATTAAATACAATACTAGAGAATGCTGGATAGACTTTGAGAGCTAGAAACACTGACTTTGAACATCACTTCTGCCAAAGATCTGCCTATGACAAGAGCTGTTGTTTTTGCTGTCCCCTGCGCTTTGATCTCTTAGTATTAAAATGAAGAGGCACATACTCATATGGCCTCCTGAAGAGATCCTGTGATTTTATTTCCTAATGTAAAATTAAAATTATATACAAATAAAGCAATTTAAAGTAATAATAAGCCTGGCGCAGTCCCAGCACTTTGGGAGGCCAAAGTGGGATGATCGCTTGAGCCCAGGAGTTTGAGCCCAGCCTGGGCAACATAGCGAGACCTTGTCTCTACAAAAAAAAATCAGCCAGGTTTGGTGGCATATGCCTATAGACTCATCTACTCAGGAGGCGGAAGGACCGCCTGAGCTCAGGAGGTCTAGGCTGCAATGAGCCATGATCATGTCACTGTACTCCAGCCTGGGTGACAGAGTGAGACCCCAACTTAAAAACATAAAAATAAAGAAAGCAGTCATAGCAATGGTGTTAAGTAATGTGCTTTCTCTACTTCTCGTAGCTCAGAAGATACAAAGGCGCCACAAAAGAAGGTAAGTGAAATAGATTCTGAATTTCTGTGCCCTGTGGTATTACAAGTCTCCAGAAATATATTACAGTATCTCTCTCTATATGGTCTACTTTTTGTAATTACAAAATATGTTATCTTCATTTCTTGACTCCACTTGCTTCTCAGATGCATTTCCTCTGAGTGGCTGGTGCACTTTGGTCATGCTCCCTGATGGCACGTGTTGTGGTTTTGTTTTTACAGCACAAAGTTCTTCTGCAGCAGTTCAACACAGGTGATGAGCGAGCCCAGAAGCGCCAGCCCATCCGCGGCTCTGATGAGGGTGAGAATTCTCTTCCAGCTCATGGTTGTGTAGATTATTTAGAATTCAAATCAAATCTTCCCCCTGGGAATCCTCACCATGGACCCACAGAATAGCTTCTCCTGGAGGCACCCCGTTGCAGTCCAATGATGATGATGATTATTATGAGTCAGTCTCACTCTGTTGCCCAGGCTGGAGTGCAGTGGCACGCTCACGGCCATGGCCACGTAGGCCTCCTAGGCTCAGGCAATCCTTCCACCTCAGCCCTCCAAGTAGCTGGAACTACAGGCACGTGCCACCACAACCAGCTAATTTTTTTATTTATTGTAGAGACAGGGTCTCACCATGTTGCCCAGGCTGGTCTCTCACTCCTCAGCTCAGACAGTCCTCTTGCGTCCATCTCTGAAACTGCTGGGATTACAGGCATGAGCTACCACACCCAGAAATCCAATGATTTATGTTTTCTTTGTTTTTCAGACTTTAAAATTCTTGGTTTTAAAGATGTGGGGTACAATTCAGGGTTAGGTATGCCAATGTTCACTATGCAGGTACTCTTGTTGAAATTTATGTTTTCAAACTCTTGTGCCTGGAGTCGAGGTGCTTGTCTGCCCTTCCCTGATTCTGCCTCTCCCCAACTAACATGTTTTCTTGGAGGAAATGAAAGTGATCCCAGGACCTAATTGTCAGGCTTGCCCAGCTCTGGGAAAAGCCGGTGGGAAGGTACTGGCACCTTGTGGGTGCCTAAAAGAAGGTGGAACATGAGCATTCTGCTCCGGGCCAGCCTCTGGCTCTGCACACAGCCTCCTTAGTACCATCAGGGAGGGGAAGGTGCTGGCTTTTACTGTTTGATTATTTATCTTCGCCCTGGGAATCCTCACTGTGGACCAAAGAATAACTTCTCCTGGAAGCATCCTATTGCAATCCAATGATGATGATGATTATTATGAGTCGGAGTCTCACTCTTGTTGCCCAGGCTGGAGTGCAGTGGCACGCTCACAGCCACAGCCACCTAGACCTCCTAGGCTCAGGCGATCCTTCCGCCTCAGCCCTCCAAGTAGCTGCAACTACAGGGACACGCCAAAGAACCACAACCCAAAATAGTCACCATAAGGATAATAAAAATTTCATTTTAGCTGGTCGCAATGGCTCATGCCTGTAAACCTAGCACTTTGGGAGACTGAGATGGGAGGATCGCTTGAGCCCAGGAGCTCAAGACCAGACTAGGCAACATAGTGAGAGATTATCTCTACAAAAAAAAAACAATCAAAAAATTAGTCAGACACAGTGGCACCCGCCTGTAATCCGCTATCCGGGAGGCTGAGGCAATCACCTGAGCTCAGGAGGTTGAGGTTGTAGTGAGCCTTGATCATGCCACTGCACTCCAGCCTGGGTGACAGAGTAAGAACCTAACTCAAGAAAAAAAAGCTTTTCTTCATTTTAAGCCAAAAATGAATCTTGTAATTTAGGCCCAAGTATCACAGTAACTGGCATTGCTTCCAGGAGTTTTACGTTCAGCGGTGAGCCTGTGGGCGCCATATATACGGGTCTGCTGGGCTAGGTCAGCTGAGCTAAATCCCAATCCCAAAGCACACAAACTGGGAAAGCAAACGAGCAGGCATGTCAACATAGACTCACGGCCCAGGCAAAGGCACTATTGTGTGCAGTGTTCATATTGGCTCCCTACGACCACGCAAGGCCACGGTGGTCTATTAATCACCCACAGTGTGGCACTTCAGACCGAGAACGTTGGCTTAAAGATACTTTCTGTTTTTCCCCATGACCCGTTTGGGGGGTTTTTACCCATATCTGTTGCTGTTTCTAGTTGAGGTCAGCAGCCACATGTGTCCCCATTCTTAGACCAATGCTAAGATAAGCAGTTTTAGAAGGGGGCAGACATAGAGTTAGATGAGTATGAATAAATACAATAGTAAGAATGGCAAGACGATGACAATTCGGGGGAATGTCTAAACATTTTTCATAACTTATGTTTTGTTTGGTTTTTTTAAGAACTCCCAAGACCGATTTACCATATTGTTTCTGCCTTTGCTAGTTCTGTTTAAGGTCTATTGCCTGGACCACACCTACACAACCATCCGGGTACCAGTGGCTGCCTCAGTGAAGGAAGTCATCAGTGCAGTTGCCGACAAGCTGGGCTCTGGGGAAGGCCTGATCATAGTCAAGATGAGTTCTGGAGGAGGTAACAACCTTAATTAGTATTTTGGGCTTCTGCAAAATGGAACATCTCATCTAAACAGAGACCACGCAAGGAGTTAGTGTCACCATTTTAGGCTGACTCAGAAGAATGCACTGGTGCTGTGTATGCTCCTACAAAGAACAGAAATGGCGTGGTTGGAAGTGAGCTGAGTGTCTAATATCCCCTATCTTGTATGTACCCACTTTAAAGCAGAAAGAAGTGGAGTGATTTATCTGAGGTAGCTGGAACTGAGAGGACTCTGGTATGGATGCCAACCTGGAGTTATTATAAACCCTAATCAAAAAAAGCTTAAGGCCTTGCAGCCCTGAGAAACATGGACCCCAAGAGGGAATCTAATTTGACAAACTCAAGTCCATAGGTTTCTACAAGTCTGAAGTCGGAGGTAGTCAGAGGCTAACTCTCTTCAGTTGATGATAGCTCCCCTCCTTACCCAGTAGAGAAGTGGACGCTCAGCTCATCAAACGAAACTAGGACTATCACCCTCACCAAGGGATTATAATTCATTTCATTGTCCCTGATTACTCTTTGCTTCCCTGAAATGGCATTTATTTATTCATCAAATATTTACTGGCCGCTTAGTGTGGTTGTGACAAGGGAAGATGAGTGAGACACAGCCCACTTCCCCAAGTTGTTCCCAGGTGAGGGAGGAGGGAGACAGTAATAGTCACTATCCACGCAGGCAAGAGTTTTAGGAACCACCAGCCATGTTGCAGGAGAGACTGGAGGAAGGAACAGTAAAGCTAATGATTTGACAGCCATTTGAGGGATTCTTCAGCACAAGTGAGCCATTTCTACAGTGTTTTAAGGCCAATGATTCTATTCATGTAGGATTATTATTATTATTATTTTAGTTGAGTCTTACTCCATCGCCCAGGCTGGAGTGCAGTAACATGCTCACGGCCACCCCAGCATCGACCTGCTGGGCTCCAGCAATCCTTCCACCTCAGCTTTCCAAGTAGCTGAAACTGCAAGTGCACGTTACCGTGCCTGGCTAATTTTTTATTTTGTTGTAGAGACAAGGTCTCGCCAAGTTGCCCAGGCTGGTCTCAAACCTGCAGACTCAGTAATGTAGGATTTTAAAGCGCATGTTAGATTCCCAAGATCTCCCCTTCTGTTTCTGTCCCAGTTGAGCTTGTCAAGCTAGATTCCTTCTTGGGGTCCATGCTTCTCAGGGCTACAAAGCCTTAAGCTTTTTTTGATTAGGGTTTATACGAAAGAACTCCAGGCTGGCATCCACACTAGAGTTCTCTCAGTTCCAGCCACCTCGGATAAATCACTCCACTTCTTTCTGCTTTGAAGTGGGTACCTACAAGATAGGGGATATTAGACTAGATTGCTTGTCCTCGACAATCCCTCTGCACATTCTTTCTCCGGGTCTTTACCCACATGTCAGTGTTTCCCTGAGACCTTTCTCCTTCGTTTCCTTGATTCCCTTTCTAAAATGTTTACCTCATCCTCTTATACATGCTACTTAGCCCCATCCCCTGCTGTCTTTTTTCTCTTCATCACTTCTCATTCTCTAACATATTGATCTTGTTCATTGTCTGTATCTCCCACTATGATGTGAGCTCCTTTTAGACTGGGATTTTTTTGGGGGAATAGGGATTATTCCCTTCTGTCTTTCCAGTGCCTGGAGCAGTGTCCGATATACAGTAAATCCTAAATAAATATTAGGTTGATGCATAAGTTCATAGCATTAATCAGTTGCCCATGGAATGCAAATGTCACATGATGGTTGACTGGTCACAGTTCATCACATTGACCAATTCTTGGGTTGACTGACAAGGACCATCCTGGATTAAAGCATTTAAACAGTCTTCATCAAATCCCAGGGGTCTTCCTGAATGTGGAGAATCATTCAGGTCAAAGTGGCCCCCTTTGAAATGACAAAACTATTTTCTTACCGTGCTTTCCCTGATGGTGTTCTCCCCGCACATGGCACAGATGTTTCAAGCTGCCTCCACTGCCTTTACTCCTCTGTTAGACCCAAACAGAAGAATATGCTGCAAGTGTTCATCGTTCTCCACTTGATGCTCCACCTTCTTTAGCCCACAAATAGTAGCTTTCTTCAGATCTGAAAAATGCAAGGTGTATTCACAAGCACAACATTGTCACTCCAAATGACAAATGATAAACAAACTCCCAACACCACAGTGTTGCCATACCAAAAATAAATACTATGAACTTATGCACCAATCTAATATTTATTGCAGGAACTATTTTTTTAAATGTAGGAGGAGGCTTAATCTAGTTCACACTATTGCCCTCCAAATCAGAGAATAAGTGAAAAAACAATAATAAATTTTGCATCTAAAATCATGTAAGAGCTCAGAAACCTCCTAAGTTTTTTAAAAAATGATCTTTCCATGTCCAAAGTACTAGGAGTTATTGCTAACATCTAGAAACATAACTTGTTATAGAAATAGCAAGTGCGGTTTTTCATATATATAGTAATTGTGGTTGCAGCTCAGAACTGGGTGAATTGACCCTCTGGCATTCCCATTTCTGCTTTGTGGTCACTTGTGATGGCATCCCGGGTGTCGCGGGGATGCATGGATGCTGGGTCGTTTTTATACAGTGGGTCCCTTCAGGACTGTATTTTATGCAGTCTCTCTGCGTGTTCCAGTAATTCACTGAGCTGGCAATTTGTTGGTGTGATTAGGGCAGTGCAGCAAATCTCAGATGTATTTAATAGGCAATCTCGTGCTTTTTATGTTCACAGAAAAGGTGGTGCTCAAGCCTAATGATGTTTCAGTATTTACGACGCTAACCATTAATGGACGCCTGTTTGCTTGCCCGCGAGAGCAATTCGATTCTCTGGTAGGTGTGGACGGCCTCCTCAGAGCAGCATCTGCAATCAGAAAAACTTGTCTAGAGCTTCATTTTGCAGCCCCACATTGAACCTAGTGGCTACAAAATCTTGAGTGCTACTTAGCTTTCCCTTTTTCTGTGGTCTATTAGGTAAGCCTCAGGTGTTCGTCTGAGATGCTCTGAGCTTTAGATTTTCTCTTGTGGAAAGTACCCAAATAGCACCATTACTGGGGCATAATTCAGCTTTCAAAGCTCTTTGTTATCATTCGCCTCATTGATTTGTCCTCAGTTTAAATATTAATATTAAAAATCTGGATACACCCGGATACAATTTTTTTTTTAAAGAAAGATACGACTATTGATCAGACTCCTTTGCGTGATGGCAAAGCCACCATCTGGCCTAAGAGAAATGCTATTCCCTAAAAGCGCTTTTTCTGCCTTGTATAGGAAATGCCAGAGGCCAGAACCTTTCCCTACATCTTCAGAACACTCGTTCCCAGCCACACAGAGCTTTCTGTGAATAAAGACCAAACTAGCCCACGCTTATAATTGAGTAGTCTGCTCTCTTTTATGCCGGTGGTGGCATTCATTTATATGTATCCTACAAAAATTAGGCATGGAGGTGAGTAGCTAGCTATCAGAGTATCTTAGAAAGTCTGTATGCACCAGCTTGGAGGGTAGAAAAACTCATTTGTTCAGTTTTTGGACACCCAGAGCTTCTCTTCTGAGAAAAGTGCAAAACAAGAGCTGGACATAAACTGCATCCAATGTGAGGGACAGTTTAACTAACGACATAGGTGATGCAAGTCAGCCCTTATAGGTAAATCAAGATTCTCCTCTTTGGACCTTTTAGAGCTTGTGTTAGCCTCATTATAATCCTGATTCTCTGTTTGGGGAGTGCCACACTGTGCTCTCTAGTGAAGTCAGGCGGATTTTTATAATATCTTGAATAGCATACTTGGAGAGACACTTAGCAAACATGGCATCCATTCTCTTGCTAATCCCTCATCCCTTTTGGTCCATGAACATCCTCACCTTTCCTCAATTGCCAGCGCTATAAAATCTGGATCTGCTCACAGTCCTTTTCAGATATATTTTAGTCATCTACATTCATTGCTTTCTAAATAAATATTTCTCAACATTGAGGGATTGAAAAAAAAAATGCCATAAATGAGTTGTGCTGCCCTCTCCTGGAAAGGAAAGCCATAAAAAACTGGATTAGCTGTAGCCCCAAGGAAGGTGCTAGGTGATGTGTTTACCACATGGCACTGGGCCCTCTCTTGCTCACTGGGTCTTGGCTGCAGTGCCCGACGATGTGGTATAAAGATAAGGGAGTGTGGATGGTCTTCAGTTCCCTGTGGGGCAGATAGGACTTTTTAAGACTCTGTTTATTTGCACACAGTCCACCAGCTTTCCAAGTTCTCAGTCCTTGCCTGTCTTCCACGTTAAGGCCTCTGCAGTGCAAAGGAGTTTACTTTGCTGTAAGTACCCTGGACATGAGCTTCTTCCCTTTCAGCTCTTTGCTATTCACCATGCTGCGAGTGACCAAACATTACCTGCCTCACATGACAAGACAGGGAATTCCTGAGCTGGCTTTCTAGAGATTTCCTTTGAGGACAATCCTTCTGGGAAGCGTTGCACAAAGGATGACTCTGCAGCACAGAATGTTGGCCAAACCCTCTGATCTATCAACACGTGCTTGTGAAGTGCGTGCTTTGCACTGGGGGCTGTGCTAGCTTCTGGGTGACACTAGACCAAGTGCTCAGAACCTCTCTGTCTTTATGACAGTGACAGTAAAGTTGGGGAGAGGAGGCCAAAACAAGCAGCCTGGAGGAGAACAAGCTTTAGTGTTAGGTTGTGTTGTCCAGAAGGAGTAGCGTGCCAGTGATTTAGCCTAGCAGTTAAGGGCTCAGATTCCATAGCTGTACTCTCTGGACATTTGATGTAAGTATAAATGTCAGTGCAGAGCAAATCACAAGAAATCCCGCGGTACTGTGATATGGTTCTACTTGTGTCCATCTGCTGGTTCCTCAGACTTTTATGTAGCACCGACTACACCCTTCCAGGCATTGTGGATAGTTCTGGCACTGGGATGGTCTCAGAGATGAACCCGTCATGGTCCTTGTACCTCTAGGAGCTCATAGTGTTGTGAGAGACACCCGTGTGTGATCAGTGTGACAAATGCCACTGCAGAGCTAGGCACGGAGGATGTGTGGGCCCGAGAGAGGGATGTTAAAGTACAGCTGACTCTAGCCATCTCTTTGTCACTGACAGTCAGCATGTCCTTTTTATGTCAGTTTCCTTGTCTGGAAAACGGGAGGGTAGGAGTGCTGTTCTCCCAACCGCCCGCTCTCCAGCCTTAACCAAAAAAACCATCACTCAAAAAGGTTGGGGAGAAAATCCATGGGAGTCATGTGACTGTGAGGAGGCAGTCTTCAGATCTGTCTGTGCAGGGCAGACCCCCATAAGTTCTGCTCTGCCTCATCCACAGGAAATTTCCACTGGGATCTCTCAGAGAAAATGGCCCTAGGAGAGGCTTCCTGTGGGGCCCAGGGAAAGCATGTGTATGGGCATTCCCCACTTCAGACTGAGGGGCATCTTTGGGGGCACAGGTTTTCTCTTCAGTAGGCTCGTAGAGGAGGGGGTCAGCCTGCTCTTTGCCTCCCTTTGTGGGAGGCTTGGTGAGTCCTGCCTATTCAAGTATAAGTGGAGATTCAACCAAACTTTCTGTTCGTCTCTCAAAAGAGATGCATGAGCTGGGCGCGGTGGCTCAAGCCTGTAATCCCAGCTCTTTGGGAGGCTGAGTTGAGAGGATTGCCTGAGCTCAGGGGTTCAAGATGAGCCTGGGCAACTTGGTAACCTTGTCGCTATAATAAATCAAAAAAATAAGCCAGGCGTGGTAGCGTGTGCCTGTAGTTCCAGCTACTTTGAAGGCTGAGGCAGAAGGATTGCCTGAGCCCAGCAGGTCAAGGCTACAGTGGCTGCGAGCATGCCACTGCACTCCAGCCTGGGCAACAGAGTGAGACTTAAGCTCAAAAAAAAAAAAAAAGAGAGAGAGAGAGAGACATGAATGGCAGACCAGTCACTATGGCTAAAAGGACTTGCATATTTCTCAATACTGAAACCTTCCCTGTGGTTGTTAGGCTAATTTATCCCCTTTCTGAAAAGTTATAAAGCCTCGAAGAAAAGAGACAGGGAAGGAGGTGGGCTGAGTCTCTCCAATCTTGAGGAGGGAGCAAACCCAAGGAACAGTGGGAGGGGACAGCCTAGAGAAGTAGAGAGGCTGTGTTCTCAGGAGTGGCTGCAAGAGGGAAGGGCAGTTAGGAGGTGTCGTGGTTCACACATGTAATCCCAGCACTTCAGGGGGCAGAGGTGGGAGGATCGCTCAAGCCCAGGAGTCTGAGACCAGCCTGGACAATATAGCAAGACCTCATCTCTACAAAAACTCAAAAAATTAGCCAGGTGTGGTAGTTCGCACCTGTGGTCCTACCTACTCAGGAGGCTGAGGTGGGAGGATCACCTGAACCCAAAAGGTCGAGACTGTGGTGAGCCGTGGTTGTGCCACAGCACTCCAGCCTGAGCAACAGAGTGAGACCCGAACCTAAAAAAACAAAAAGTCAGAGAGAGAAGAACAGAAGTGGAGCACTAGTTCAACCCTGAGAGGTGGTCCTAAGACCTCAAATTTAAGAGCTTCCTCAGTTTGTCCATCTAGGACTCACCCTAGTTGAAATCATTCTCTCTAGGAGATATTTTCATAAACTCCTTGCTCATCAGCTTCAGGTCGGTTTCCTAAGTTTGAAGACTTTGGAATTCTCTTTTTTCCCCACTGTTCTCTGTCTCCTGCATAGAGTAAATCAGGAACAACAGTATTTAGCGCTTACATCCAGGTGTTGTACAATCACACTTTCCCTTACACTTGCATTGCTATGGTGCTTCTTGAAAGTGAACTAATTTGGGAGAGGGGGCCTCCCCTGTGGCAGGTTCTGTTTATAAGACTCACTGAAGTTATTCCCATCCAGTCCTCTTGACAAGCCTAGGGATAGGTATCTTGTCCTCATCTCACCAGAGGTGGAAACAGACATTAGGGAATCAACCCAAGTCTCCGCAGTTAGAGTGGGGTTTATACTCAGGGTCGATGCTCTCCAAAGCTGGCACTAGCCTGGTCTACTATCTGGCCCATTATGAAATCCAGACTCCTAATCTGGTACACGAAGACTTGCTTAAAAATGTTCAAGCTGTCCATTGGGTCCCACTGTGCTCTCTGCTCCCGCCGAGCGAGTCTCATGACAGTCTCCCAACTTCCATTTTTACCAGGGAGACAAAGAGTTTCCAGGGACCTCCCAGACCTGAGCAGAAGAGAAAAGAATCTCCATAGGTCACTCTTCACCGAATCTTATTTGTCGCGGTCCACATTTTTTCAGTCAGTGGAATTGATTATAATGATGATGACTATAAAGATGACACTGAAGCAAGTAACATGAAGAGCAAAGGCATCTTTCTCCTCCAAGCAAGATCTGAGTTTCAAGAGATTTCCCAAAGCATCGATCTCCTTTCCCCTCAGAAACTTCCGAAAGCATTCAGCACAAAGTACTTGTCTGTGTTGAGATTCTGATATATTTGTGCATTATCATTCATAGACTCCCTTACCAGAACAGGAAGGCCCGACCGTCGGAACAGTAGGAACTTTTGAACTGATGAGTTCCAAGGACTTAGCGTTCCAGATGACGATTTATGATTGGGAGCTCTTCAACTGTGTCCATGAGGTAAGGTCCTCATTGGGTGCATTAGCAGGTATGGTAGCAATTCAGGCTGAAGGCAGCTGGCAAGACCCAACTCTAAGTTGCAGTATGGAAACCACATGACCTTTTGGTTGCATATTGAGCTTATAAATACAGCCTGTTATAAAGCCTTTTGAGTATTAAAGAAAAATCTTTATGATTTACAGTATGCTATGTTTTCCTGAGTATATTAAGCCAATAAAACCTAGCTTGTATTTATATATTTAACAAGCCTCTTGGAAGCCCTTCAGATCTGATTGAATTCACATTTGCTGACCAATAAAACACTGTCTTGACAAAGAGAGAAACCTAGTTGGTATTGTTATTTAAAAACAAACAAATTGTTTTCCTTTCTTTTCTAGCTGGAGCTCATCTATCACACATTTGGAAGACATAACTTTAAAAAGACCACAGCAAACTTGGACTTGTTCCTGAGGAGATTTAATGAAATTCAGTTTTGGGTCGTCACTGAGATCTGCCTTTGTTCCCAGCTCAGCAAGCGTGTTCAGCTGTTAAAAAAATTTATTAAGATAGCAGCCCAGTAAGTATCTTTAGCTTGGGAGGAGAAAAAATCTTTGAGCTGTGTTTTCATTCTTAGACTACACCTGAAAAAGAAAACCAGCCTATAGGAACTACTTAAGTACAAGAACGGGGCTCAAGAATAACTAAACTCTTATAAAAGACGGATCTCTTCTAGCTTTTATAATATTGAGCATCAACAGATAAGTTAACTTCTTACAGCACTGGTGCTGGAATCAAAATTGAGACCTTTTTTTGCTTGGAACTATTCAAACTTTTTTTTTTTTTTTTTTTTTTGCTTAGGCAGTTTAAAGATTCCTCCAGTAAACAAAGTTTCATTGTACAAAGTTCTGTTTGAAAGACTCTTGAGGTGGATGTCCAGCATGACACATTCTCACCAGTAGAGGGCAGTGGAGCATGCATGTATACAACAGCACATCCTGTTCAACCAGAATTAAATCTGTAAAATGCATGAAGGCAAGCTAACCTGGTTCATGAAAATCATCTCCATAAACATCAGAAAAAGGAAGCATCTTATAAATATTCTATTTAACAGCACTTCTTAGGAACCAATTTCTTTACTGCAGGGGCCAGTTAGAGGTCTCCCTGACATGAATTTAATCTTTCCCTACTACTTAGATATGCCTGACAACCTCCTGTTTACTTCCATGTTTTTGGTATCACCACAGTGCTAAAAATAAAATGCTAAATGTGGCCTATGGCTGTGAGACTTCTTTCCTCTCTGAATGCAAGGAGCTCTAGCACAGGAAGGTTGAGATCACAAGTGACCCCAGCTAGGCAATCTTCTTGAGCCAAACAGTTTAGATCCCACACAGAGTTTGCTTTCCTGGGGTAAAAACAAAGAAGTAAAGGCTGTTTGACATTTTACAGATATCAGTTTGCCAAATGCCTTGAATTATTTTGCCAAAAATTAGAGGATTCAACAGAAATCTCTTTGATTCAAAATCTGCTATCTCTTAATATGGAAAAACTGGTTATTTAAAGAAAGGTTTGGTAAAATGTTGCTTATGAATTTCTGGTTCTGAGTGTAGCCGCTTTCTCTGGAAGCCTGAACAGACTCGTTGCAAGGGACAAATGCCTTCATGTATTTGGAATGAGTCGATTCTGGAAACTGACAATCTGTGCTTACTTGCTATAAGAAACAGCATTCTCTCTTCACCTTGGCCTCTCATCAAACACAACTAGGAGAAGAGAGAGGCAAGCTGGACACCAGTGTGAGAAGTCAGGAAACTTTCCGGGGCCTAATCTTGTTACTTTACCGAGGCAACATAGGAGAGTCTTTTTAAAAACCCTCAACTTTAAAAAATTTTTTTAAACATTTTTACTTTTTTTTCTTTTTTAATTTTTTATTTTTAAAATGTGGGGTACAAGCCGGGCTCGGTGGCTCAGCCTGTAATACCGTGCTTTGGGAGGCTGAGGTGAGTGGATTGCCTGAGCCCGTGGGTTTGAGACCCGCCTGGGCAACTTGGCGAGACCTCATCTCTACAATAAATCAAAAATTAGCCGGGCGTGGTAGCACACGCCTGTAGTTCCAGCTACTTGGAAGGCTGAGGCGGAAGGATCGCCGGAGCCCAGCAGGTCGAGGCTG
>CAUYQG010106779.1:0-32230 GCA_963574415.1 Tarsius wallacei
CCGGCCACTGCAGCCTCGACCTGCTGGGCTCCGGCGATCCTTCCACCTCAGCCTTCCCAGTAGCTGGAATTACAGGCATGAGCTACCACGCCTGGCTGATTTTTTGATTTCTTGTAGAGATGAGGTCTCGCCAAGTTGCCCGTACTTCCCAGAACCTGAGGCAGCTCAAGTTCACACTCAGTGCAGCTATTTAAGCACAAGTTCTAGCTCTCCTTACGGGGAGACAAAAAGAGTAAATGGTCTCACACAACAGATTCATGTATTATAATCTACAAAGATAATGCATGCAGTCGTAATTTTCTGGCTGCAATGGCAAGAGAAATAATCTCTCCTTTTTAATATTTAGGAAAAAAAGGAATTAATCTGCTGAAACTTTTCCTTACTCATACATGACATCAACTTTTTCTGTGGTCCAGATACAGAAGCACAATGACAATTAATTGCCTTGGCAGCTACAGTTGTACAAAAGCTAGAAGCGTCTTTTCAATGAGGTCATTCCTTCAGGCCTTCTCTTAGCAAAAGGCATATTGTGAAAACAACTCAGAAAAAAGCACGTGTGCAGGAAACTCTGAAAACAAAGGTCTTATACTAGGATTTCAGATCACCCCGTTCCACAATTCAGTCATTTTAAAATGCTGATGGATAGACAGAATTCCACTTGCTTTCCTCGATGAAGAGGGCCTGAGATTTTGAGAGGTGCTAACTCTTAAGCATATCTCCAAGTATGTGCTTGTGCCACACACGCCCTTTATAGCTGAGGGAAGAGACATTTATTTATTGACTTGTGTTCTTCTTTTTTTTTTGAGTTGGAGTCTCATTCCGTCACCCAGGCTAGAGTGGAGTGGCACACTCACGGCTACCCTAGCATCAACCCGCTGGACTCCAACGATCCTTCCACCTCAGCCTCCCAAGTAGCTGGAACTACAGGCGTGTTTACTTGTGTTCTTGCCCAATGCCAACCTTTCCCAAAGCAGGCATGGATGGTAAAGTTGTCCAATAAGTTGAGTCTACATTTCCTTTTGACCACTAATATTTTAATCTTTAAGCTTCTGATTAATTGAAGTCAAATTCAAGCATAGGATTTGGCCTGTTTTCAAGCTCTCCACAAAAAAAGTATTATCTTTGATATAAGAATGACTTGTACTATAATCCCAGCACTCTGGGAGGCTGGAGTGAGAGGACTGCCTGATCCCACAGGTTCGAGACCAGCCTGGACAACGTGGTGGGACCTCATCTCTACAATAAATAAAAAAAACTAGCTGGACGTGATGGCACATGCCTGTAGTTCCAGTTACTTGGAAGGCTGAGGTGGAAGGATCGCCAGAGCCCAGCAGGTCGAGGCTGCAGTGGTTGGGAGCATGCCACTGCCCTCCAGCCTGGGCAACAGAGTGAGACTCAAACTCAAACTTAAACTAAAAAAAAAAAAAGAATGGCTTGTACCAACTAAATGATAATTTACCTAAAGTTTTTAATCCAGTGTCTGGGACAGGGATGGTGGCTCATGCCTGTGATCCTAGCACTTTGGGAGTTCAAGGCAAGGGACTACTTGAACCCAGGAGTTCGAGACCAGCCTAGGCAACATAGCAAGACATGGTTCTACAAAAAAATTATAAACTTAGCCAGGCACAGTGGTGCATGCCTATAGTCCCAGCTACTCAGGAGACTGAGGTAGAAGGATCGTCTGAGGCCAGGAGGTTGAGGCTGTGGTGAGCCGTGATCACAGCACTGCACTCCAACCTGGGTGACACGAGTCCCCAACTCAAAAAAAAAGAAAAAATACAGCGTCACAGCTGGATGCAGTGGCTCAAGTCTGTAATCTCAGTACTTTGGGAGGCTGAGGTGAGAGGATTGCCTAAGCCCAGAGGTTCAAGACCAGCCTGGGCAACTTGATGAGACCTCGTCTCTACAATAAATCAAAAAATTAACCGGGCATGGTAGCGCGCGCCTATAGTTACAGTTACTTGGAAGACTGAGGCAGAAGGATTGCCTGAGCCTGGGAGCTCCATGCTGGGGTGGCTGGGAGTGTGCCACTGCACTCCAGCCCGGGCGATGGAGTGAGACTCCAACTCAAAAAAATTAATAAATACAGTGTCTGATATAAAGCAAGACTTTTTGAAATGTTCTCTGTCTCCGGCCCAGAATTGAGGAGAAAGCATACGTGAGCCTTTTAGGGGCGCATGGCAGTATTTGAATTATGGAAGAAGAGAGACATACTAAAAAGCAAAGGATACTGAACTCTTGCATAAATGAAGGGATCAGGCAAAATGGCTACAGCATGAGAGAAAGAAGTTAAAAATTGGCCCGTTCGATACTATCAAAATTTGAAAACAAAAATTGGAGAGAGATGTCATTGCCAGGCGAGCAAAGCTGACAGCCACCCCACCTGCATGGGAGAAGGCGCCCTGGAGAGTTGAGGCAGCCACTGGGCTCTGCTTCCTGCTTGTACTACGTTTTTCAAGTCACACTATATCCTTTAGAAAACTCCCCATCCCCTAAAAGCCAATGCCAGGCCACGTGGGGTGGCTCGCACCTGTAATCTCAGCACTTTGGGAGGCCGAGGTGGGAGGATTGTTTGAGCCCAGGAGTTCAAGATCAGCCTGGGCACCATAGTGAGACCTTATTTCAATAATAATAATAATAATAATAATAATATACATTTTTTTTAAAAAGCTGATGCCAAGGACATCTGTGTAAATTAATGTATCTAATACGCACATATCTTCCTTCCAGAGGGCAGGAACTCTTAGTAGACACACCTGGAGGGTGATAGGCCATAGAAATGTAGATAATCATCGAAAGTATTTCAAGGGCAGTTGAACCAGGGTGCCATTTCTTCCAACAGGTTGTGGCCAAGCACATATTGATAAGAACAAAGCTTTCTGCCTTGGGTTCAATTAGCCTGGCAGATTCTCTCACCTTCATCTTCATCTGCCTAATTAGCATCACACCTTTAATTATCCAACTCGGTTGACTCCTTTTCCTGTAAACCTTTTTTCTTTTCTTTTTAATCCGATGCCCTCTGAAACCATATGCCAATCCTACCTTCTTTGAATACTGAGCGCGTGTTTAGCACCTGAGAGTAATTCTTCCTGCCACTTTTTGTTGCAACTTGTGACACAGACTTTTCAAAATTAGTCACAATAGTTACTGTAAGACCTAACCCCGTGCTAGGCTTGTATGAATTCAACTTACTCAGGGAGACAGCCATGAGGGCAGCAGGAACTCCAAACGCCAGCGGGTAACATGCTTGTTTACTGTGAATCCCACATTCTTGAACTGGGGAGAAATGACAAGATTAAAACTCATGACGGCAGTGGTGATGCACAGAATTCCCATTTGTAAAGTCCTTCACTGGCTATTACATGGTGCTCTCACTTACTGTTCTAGATTTATCCATTTGCCTTACTGCTCTCATTGCCAGCTGAGCAATGCAGTCTTGTAGCAGAAGACAGAGACAGGTTCGAATCTTAACTCCTAAACTGGTGTGTGACTCTACACATGGGCAAGAGGTTAAAAATGGACCTGCAATTAAGATTTGAGGCTGGGCGCAGTGGCTCACGCCTGTAATCTCAGCATTTTGGGAGGCCAAGGAGGGAGGATTGCTTGAGCTCAGGAGTTCGAGACCTGCCTGGGCAACATGATGAGAACCTCATCTCTACAAGAAAATTAAAAACTTAGCCAGGTGTGGTGGCGTGCACCTGTAGTCCCGGCTACTCAGGAAGCTGAGGTGGAAGGATCACCTGAGCCCAGGAGGTTGAGGCTGCCGTGAGCTATGATCTTTGTGATCGTGCCACTGTACTCCAGCCTGGGCGACAGAGTGAGACCCCTACTCAAAACTAACAAACAAACAAACAACAACAACAACAGACAAACAAGATTTGAAAGCAAAAACTGAAGAGAAAGGTGTCATTGCCAAGTGAGCAAAGCTCACAGTGACCCCATCTGAGTGGGAGAAGGCGCCCTGGAGAGTTGAGGCAGCCACTGGGCTCCCCTTCCTTCTTACACTGCCCTCTTCCAAGTCACACTATCTCCTGTAGACAACTCCACATTTCCTGAAAAGCCAAGGTCAAGAACTAACATGCAAATTATTGCATCTAATAAGCCCATAGATAGTCCAAGGTCAGCGAACTTTTGTGGGTTCTGTGGATTTTCATAGTCAGGGACATACGTATGACCTGGATACAATATCTTGATTATATGGGACTCAGTAAATAAAATGAAAGGTGCACTGGAAAATCAGTATTGTATGTTCCTGTGTTCTTGCCAATCAGGTAGCAATTTGATGACCGAGGGCAAGGGTTGACAAATTTTTCTATGAAGGGCCAGATAGTAAATATTTTAGGCGTTGGGAGCACTTTGGTCTCTGTCGCACAACCCAACTCTGTCTTTGTAGGGAAAACAGTCACAGACAGTATATGAATGAATGGTTTTGTCCAGGTTTCTAGACTTGGCCCATGGACCATAGCTTACCAATCCTTGACAAAGCGTTATTTTAACTCTGAAATCCTAGAATTGGCAAGGAAAAATATCAAGACTTCATAAAAGGCAACAGAGATTATTGGAAGTCCTTTCAGTGAAACGCTGGAAACTCCAGGAATTATCTGATCCTACAGTAGTTTTGATTTTGTTTAACTAGTTATTTCATCAGAAGAAGTTAAGTAGTAGACAAGTGGTAGCTATGCAAATGTTTTCTTTTCATGGAAGTACAAAATATTTTCCCCCGCTAAAGAACATAAATCGGTTAGTCAAACCCTTATTTGAACTGATTATAATAGCTTTCCAGTTCTCTTGTTAATAAATTATATTTAAAAATCTTTGTCACATGTTCACTTTATATTTGTACGAGAATCATGATTTTACTTTTTAAGAAAGTGTCTTTTAACGGATTCTATAATTCAAACATGAAAACTCTAGTAGAGTCTGGAGGTGGGAGAGGTGAGGGAACGTAACACAAGAATGAAAGCTAGGCAGGGCACAGTGGCTCACACCTAAAATCCCAACACTTTGGGAGGCTAAGGCAGGAGGATTGCTCAAGGCTAGGAGTTCGAGGCTGCAGTGAGCTATGATCATACCACTACACCTTAGCCTGGGATAACAGAGTGAGATCCTATCTCTAAAAAGAAAGCTATTGCCGGTCTCGGTGGCTCAGCCTGTAACCCCACGCCTTGGGAGGCTGAGGTGAGTGGATTGCCTGAGCCCGCGGGTTCGAGACCTGCCTGGGCAACTTGGTGAGACCTCATCTCTACAATAAATCAAAAATCAGCCAGGTGTGGTAGCGCGCGCCTGTAGTTCCAGCTACTTGGAAGGCTGAGGCGGAAGGATCCCCGGAGCACAGCAGGTCGAGGCTGCGGTGGCCGGGAGCGGCCACTGCACTCCAGTCTGGGCGACGGAATGAGACTCCAACTCAAAAAAAAAAAAACCCAAACTGAGCTGGCTTGACTCTACTTACAGTCTTTATTTATCCCAATTCTTGTGTACATATAAGTTTTGCTGTAAAATATTATTATATTTGATTTTGAGGGTGCTGCCTAAGACCCTACTAGGGTTGTTATAAAATATACAGAATATGCAAATATATTACCTGTTAAATTTTAAGTATTCTGAATTCTGACATGTATCTGACACCATGAGTTTCAGATAAAGGACCGTGTTAAAACATGCTGCACAAAGGGGAAAGACACACAGAAATAATGAGGCCAAAAGTATATAATTTGTCTCAAAACATCTAGGATAAAGCACATCACGTTGTTGGTGACACACGTGTTAAAATCAAAGGACTCTCCTTTTAGCTACTCCCAGTGATAGCTTCTTGCTCTTCTGAAGAAGGGAGTGGGGCCTTAACCTGACACAACATGACGACAGTCCACACTGACCACTACAAGGCCAGGCTCTGTCCAACTCACCGCCGTATTATTGATGCCTGTTTCTTGCCTGGCTTGCACAAGATGCTAATCGACTGACAAGTAGATAAATATATTGAGTGAGTGGCTGAGTGATGGTTTGATGAGTCCTTCCAAGGATTTGTGTTCTCTTTTTCTCTTTTCTTCTCTTTATCACTTCCTCCTTTCTCTCTACTCTCTTTCTAACTTTCCTTCCTTCCTGCCTCTGCTTCTTGTCCACCCCATGGATGGGCAGAGGAGATCAGGGTGGGAGAGGACTCAAGGAAATGCAGTCACAAGACTATTTATGTCCCTTCCCCAGACTTTTTCAGCTTTCTGGGGTCAGGGAAGAAACTTGCACTGTTTGGCAGTCCCTGCTAAAAGTATGTTGTCTCCTTTAAGTCTCCTGACAAAAGATTCCAAAATATAAACCTTAAGAAAACCCTCAAACTCAGATCCAGAGACTACAAGAAGCAAATGCACAATTCTCCAGCAATGCAATATGAGAATTAGCATAACTAGCTCACCAGGAAGGCCACGTCCCTTCTGAGAGTCTAGTCTTAGAGTCACACCCTTCATCTTTCCACCCACGAGTTCTAGGCACGGCCAAGTCTTTCGAGAACTCTACTGGAGAAAGTTGTGGAGCCAAGTGGTTAAGAGTTTCCATCTGTACTAATACGACAGCCACTAGCTACTGAAACGTGGTTAATGAGACCCGGAAACTGAAATTATCATTTTATTTAATTACTTTAAATTCAAATTTTAAAACAGATGCTCAATTCAGTTACTGGAAAACTATTAAGCATGTCTGGGACAACTTGTATATGAAACCACTTCTTCAGCTGTACATTTAATGAGATCTAAATACAGATCAGCATTTCTATTGAGAATGGAGCATTCACATTGATACTTGCTGAAAGTATAAAATATACACTGGATTGAAAAAACTGATAGGGAAAAGAATGGAAAACATCTCATTAATAATTGTTGAGATTGATTACACATTAAAGTGATAGTATTTTGGATAGATTAGGTTAATAAAATGTCATTAAAATTGATTTCAATGATCCCCTTTTACTTTTTAAATATAACTACTAAAATTATAAATTACTTATGTGCCTCCCATTATTTTTATATTGGATTGTACTAGCTTAAACTGTGAAATCAAACAGAATAGGTACAAAACAAGACTCTTCCTTCATTTGAGCTTGGGTTATCACCATTTCTGAGTCTTAGTTTCACCATCTATAAAATGGGTATAGCAGTGCCTGCCTCAAAGAATTATCTTGCAGATTAAACAAGGAAACATGCAAACTATTTTGTGCTGTCCCTGAAACATGGTAAACACCCAATGAGTGGCAGGTATCATCTTCACCATCATTGTATCATCACCATCATTACCGTCATCTGTATCATCTCGCCTCTATTTTTAAATGGAATTTCAGAAAATATATAACAAGGGACAATAAAATTATTCTAAAACTAAATCACAAGCCACTGAGAATACAATAGAAATATTTATGGCAAAAATCCAGTCTAAGTATTGAGAGTAATTGAGTATTAAATTCTGATTTCTTGTTGCCAAGGCAAAAGGGAAATAAAGCTTGAATTGTCTCATTAAGGTAAACCCAACAAATGATCTCGATAGATAAATGTATTCCTAGCACTAAAATCTGAAGAGGTCTACCATGGATGCTGAACTGGAGAATGTCCAAGAAGCCCCCAGCCACTAAGCTTGCCACCCTCATGTCCATCTTCGACTTCAGACACTGGAGAAATTTCTCCAAAATACAGATCTGATTACATCACTTTCTAACTTAAAACCTCTCAACCGTGCAAGTGAGGATTAGCTGCAAATGGGCACAAGAGATCTTACTGGGATGATGAAAATGTTCGAAGACTGTTTTATGGTAGGCTTACTAAAGATTATTGGATTACACACTTTAAAAAGGTGGATTCTATGATATGTAAATTTTACCTTAATAATACTGTTGTGTGTGTGTGTGTGTGTGTGTGTGTGAGAGAGAGAGAGAGAGAGAGAGAGAGAAGAGAGAGAGACAGAGAGAGAGAGAGAGAGAGAGAGAGAGAGAGAGAGAGAGAGAGAGAGACTTTCAACAGTCCCAGGTCGAGAGAGAGAGAGAGAGAGAGAGAGAGAGACTTTCAACAGTCCCACGTCAAGATGACCAGGAGCTATGTTCCTCAAAGCATGCTTATTAACTGGGGTCAGTCTGTGCACTATGTGTATCAGTTCACAAGGAGATAAGTAGAGAAAGTGAGAGAGATGTTTAGAAACTGTTACAGCAATTTGGTATTACTGCCACATCTTTTATTGTGATTTATAAAAGTATATTTCACAATGAGTTGGAGGAACATGTGATCCCTACACCACAGACCGTTTGGGCAGCATTGCTCTAGACTAGAGAATAAGTTCTATCTGTTAGCCTGATATTCAAAGCCCCCCGTGATCTACTTCCTCCTGCAGGCTGATTCCCCCCCCACCCCACCCCACCCCCACCCAGATATCTCTTTTGCAATGTTCCCTTAAACAACTGGGAATTTTCAAACTCTGCTATAATCTGTCACTCACTCCTCTAGCCCATTGTACATACTTTTCTTGACAATTCAAATGCCTTTCCCTACCTTTTTCAGTATATTTTTATTCATCCTTCAAGACTCAGCCTAACTGGCATCTCTTCTAAAGAGCCATCCTAATTGCCTTCCCCGCCAAATACTCCTCTCCCCAGGGGTGATCTTTGACTAGTTATCTTAGTCTCTCTGAACCTCAATCTTTTCATCTGTGAAATAGGGATAGTAATAGGATTTCCTTCATCAGGTTGCTATAAGCATTGAGTTTACGAAAAGAAATAAATTTTTATGTATCTCCAGCACCCTGGCTAGGCACATGTGCCCTGCTATATTGTAATTTTATTTATGTATCAGTATTCTCCTATAAATGAAGATCTCCAGAGAGGCAGGGACTATGTGGGATCAACTCTGCATCCAGGTAGGAGAATTCTAGTACACGTGAACAAATAAATGAAGTCCTTTCTAGGACTAGCACCTGTAAGGATCTAGTATTAATTTTTAAAAATCAAACCACAGTAAAATGTCATACCTGGTAGAAATGTGGCCAGAAGGTGCTGATGGCGAGCTCTGCCTTCACCCAGCCCTCGGTGACGACCCCAGACACATTCCAGACAGGGTTCCCCTGGGGGCCCCCGTTCACCTTCACGTAGACATTCAAAGCCCCAGGGCTGGACCTGTCGCGGCTGGAGAAGTAGTAATGGAAATCGATGCAGTGGGTGTCGTTTTCCTTCAGGGTCGGCAGGAGAAGGTGAGCCTTCTGGCCAGAGGCTCTGCCAGAGCTGTTCACCATCATGAAGGATCCTGGAGACCCACAAAGGGCGTGGGAAGTAGAGACAAGGAGAGAGAAAGAAAATCTTTCTGAAAATCAGTCACACCCATAAGCATGGTGGCCAGAGGGGTGGCCAGAGATCAAGTCACTCTAGGAGGGTCTGGTTGACCCTGAGAAAGTCACATCTCTCAGAGCTTGAGTATCCTCTTCTGTAATTGGGAATAAAAAAATTCCTATCCAATAAGGTGGTTTTAGGAATTATGAGATGGTAACATGTATGAAGTATTTATTTAAGGTAGGCAGTCCATAAACATTCACAGAAGAAACATCCCATCCAGTTACTCCTGAAGGACGCATGGAATAAAAACCCAGAAATTTAGTCACCTGCTATCTCTGCAGGTGAAATGAGAAGAAATATAACCTCATGCAAGCTTGGGCCGTTTCAATGGAAGCAGAACCTCTACAATATGGAGGCAGAACCTCTACAATATGCCATTGTTGCAACCATTGTTACAACATATTCCACCTGGAGTATTGCATTCAGTATACGGAACACATATTTTAAAATAACATATAAAAGCATATTCAATAGTCAAGGAAGACACTGAAGAAATGTGAGGACCAAGTGAAAGATGTTCAGGTGAAATGGAAGGTAAGTGATCCTTGCTAAGCACTTACAGGGTATCAATGCTGATTTTAGGTGTCTTATTCATATGTTATTCAATGTAATCTTCAGAGTGACCCTAGGATATAGAGAATTTTAATTTACTTAAAGATTGAGTGACCTGATCTGGGCCACTCAAACAAGGCGGGAGAGACCTAGATTCTCTCCAACCTCAAAACTTATGCTATTATTACTGTTTGCAGAAACTATAACAATTTCCCAGCATTAAAAAGGCTTCCTCGTCGATAGGAAGTGAGCCTCTTTTGAGTTGCTTTGACAGATTAAATGGTTGTTCCCATTTTTTGATCCCTGGATCCATGTCCTTTGCCATTGGCTTTGCAGTTCTTCTTAGGAGAAGCAGGGGGCGTGTCCTCACCCCTTGACTCTGACTTACTTTGATCAACAGGATGCAAACAGAATGATTCAAGCAAAGGTTAAAATGTGCTTGCCTAGCTGGGCTTGCCCTCTTGTATTTTTGTACTTTCACAAGAAGAATGTGCCCCAGGTAACTGCTGCCCCTTTCAGCTTGGGATCAAGGACAAACACATATGGATGAAATCTGACCTCAACTGATAGTGAAAACCCAAACCATGCCACCCCTGCAGCTAGAAGCACAGCCACATGGCCAAGCCCAACCAAGATCATCCAATACACACTCAATGCACAGGCCCACATGACAAAAAATAAATGCTTATTGTTATTTGCTACTGAGTTTCTTTGGCATTGATATAGCTGCCTGGTAAAAGGGCAGACTCACAAAGAAACCATGAGGAGATACGTTTCAGTTCAACGTGCAAAGAATTTTCTAACAAGGAAAGCTGGTACAAAATGAGATGGATTGACCAGAGACAAAGTGAGCTCCCCATCAATGAAGACAACTAAACAGAGCCTGGACAAAATGAAAAGATGCCTAAAGAAATTTCACAATCAACTGGGAAGGCTGAACTCTGTGGCTTATAGTCCTATGATTCTAGACAATAAATTGCATTATCAGAAGATAAATTCAGGAGATTCTAAGGAGAATATTTCCACCTAGAAAACCACTGTTGTTTTGAAATCTTATCTTAACCACCAAAATCTTCAACTCAGAATGAAACCTATCCTCAGCCAAGATGAGCCACTTCACCTCATTCTTTTAGCCTAATACCAAAAAGGCTAACAGCTTCCAGTTAATAATTCCTGGGCAATCTGTATCTTGTTGGGGTCCTAGAGGGCATCAATCAGATGCTGTTTCTCTGGGTTCTGAATGAATTTAAGAACATGCAGGAGAGAGAGAAGGTTCAAATCCTCTACTTTATTCCTCCCAAAGTAAAGTAACTTGGACTTGAAGCCAAATTAGACTTTCTGCATTTTCTCCCACAAACCAGCAAGCAGAGCATAGGAATGACCATGAACTCCACCCTCTGACTCTACCCAGATCCCCAAGGCTAGAGCTGGCCTCATAGGATAACCACTTGGGGCAGTTGCATGGGCTGGAACCAAAAAGGAGCAACATGGAACAAGGTGGCAAACATGGAGAAACCTCAACCAATGTCTATCAGATTTTCACTATCCTTCCAGTGAGAAAATTCACTCACCTCTTGGGGTAGAAGACACTGGAAGAGAAGTAAAGGTGGTACATTTGCCAGTGTTTGCAAGCGAGTAAAGTTTCTCTTGATCTGGCAGTAACACAGGGTAAGTGGAGAGGTTATCTCCATGTCACATGTTATGTAATTATCATTATCTCCCAGTGAGGTAGTAAGGAAGGAACAACTGCAGGAGGAGAAACTGAGGCTCAGAGATAAGACTGAGTCTGTATCCATGCTTATATCTGTCTGCTGGCCTACATCCCACAGGGTTCCAGATAGTTTTCTTGGTCAGATAAGTAATGACCCACAAGACCCACAAAGGGTGGGTGACTGACCCTATCACAGAGGAGTGGTGCATGTCCCAACAGGGGAGGCAGCCTGAGAAGCAAGGCACCATGGCCACTCTGAGTCCCCCTTTTGCCTCCAGGCACATGTCAGCTCCTTTCCTCCTGCCAGTTCACACCAGGGGCAGGTGTACCCTTGGATTCTTACAATCCACAGCAGTGGGAGTTGGGAAGGATTTCCTTCCATGGCTCATATTTCCCACTTTCTACCCTAGCTTCAGAAGCAGGACAGGCTCCCTGAGGAGGTGAAGATAACCCTATGCTGTATGGCTTCATGCACAACCATGAAGCCACATGCCTGGCTGGACTACATGCCCAGTGTCTCTTTAGCATCTGGTGGGGCCATGAGACAGTGTTCTAGTCACTAGAGTATATGATATGCACCACTTCTGGGCCTGGTCCATATAAGCCACCTCCCTCTCACCCCACACCTCCACCCTACATTATCTTGTCTCTCAAAAGATGGTTCTTGGATCAGCTGCCTCAGCATCACCTGGGGGCTTATTAGAAATGAGAATCTCAGATCCATCCAAGTCTACTGAATCTGGATCTTCATTTTATCAAGAATTACACAGTGTACATGTGTCATCTGCAGCATGCACACTAAGGTGTAAGAATCACTCGTCCATTCTCTTTTCCCATCTATCAGCTGAATGTTCAGGATTTCAAGAGACTAGGGAGGACAGAGTCACAATAAAATAAGCCAAGTTCCCTGAATGACCATGACCACACCAGAGACCACCACCTATTAGGAAAACCATTTTGGACTTTAGGTAAAGAAAAAGTTAACTATTATTGGATTATCGAGCCCTTGAAATTGTCAAGTTTAACTATTTCCACAGCTAGCATTATCATTATTGTCTTGGCTCCTCCGTCCAACAAGTTCCTCTAGTCAAGGGGATAAGATGTGAAACAATCGCTACTAAGAAAAGTTATAAGATGCTCTGCATAGGACCATCACTAACAGCAGCAACCCTGGGTGGTAACTTGGGAGGCACTTGAAGCAGAGACAACAGCACATGCAAAGGCACAGAGGCAGCAACGCAAGTATAGTGTCGTCGAGGGAGGGATCCAGCCATCTCTAGCCACCTCCACATCTAGCCCACTTTACACCTGACAGAGGTCCAGTCACACCCTGCAGAAAGAAAGGAAGCCGTGTCTCTGATCTGAGCACAGGCCTGCCATTAGAGACTGTTCAAGTGTGAAAGCTCCTCTAGATCAGCAGCGCAGTGGGACCCTCTTTGATCAACAGGTTGGCATAATTAATATCATCCCGGGTTTGTCAGTTTCCTGGAGATCAAAAATGAGCCGGTCATTATGCCAAGATCAGTCAGAAACAAGAAAGAGAAAGACTGTAAATACATTCTTTTTTCCTTTTCCCTTAAAAAAAATCTAACGTGATAAGGAACATAAAGCAGCATTAGTTTCTTCATAGTTATTATACATAGCACTGAAAATTGTGGAATTAAACCAGGAAGTAGTCTCTGACTGGCTGTAAATTGTGCATTTTTCCCCTTCGTGCATAATAATGCCTTGATAAGCGCCCCATTATTGATGTGTCTGCAACACAGATCCCCTTTTTGGAGGCAAAACGCTTCTCCACAGCAGATGGCAGCTATTGTGTTTACACATGAGCACCTCAGGATTGCATTTCCTCACGTCGGCAGTAAAAAGAAAGTCCTAATTGAGTTTTTAATGGCTTTGCACATTGTTCATTAAGATTACATGAGTGTACTCAGGCGACTGGCAGCTGAGGGCCTAGAGCACCAAGAGCTCAGCGCGGTCCCTGCAGATAGGTGGCCCTGCCAGCTCCCAGTGCCAGAACCTACGTGAAGGGATAGATGGCAGCAGGGCCCCAAATGCTGTCTATAGCCAAGGAGCTGTGGTAGTATGAAATGAGTCCTGGATCTTCAATCAAGAAAACTCGATTTTGATCCCAATTCTGTCATTTCTTAGTTGTGTGACTCAGAGTAAGTTAGTAAAACTCACTGGGCCTTCATGTCCTCATTTATAAAATGGAATTATAAAACCTATATATCCAAGCATTGATCTAAGCATCGTTTGGCATCCCAAGGAGGTAGTGCCATGCTACCCCAGTTAAAAAGGAAGGTATATTGAAGAACAAAGAGGTGAAGCTATTTGGCCAAAGCCATACAGCCAGAAAATGATATATACTCAAACCAATTATTTTTGCTCAGGACGTAGAGACTTCAGGGCCTAAAAATGCACTCTCCAATCCAATAGCAGCACGTGCCTATTTAAATTTAAATTAATTAAAAGTAAATGGAATTTTAAAATCATATCCTTAGAGATGCTAGCCACATGTCAAATGCTCAGTAGACATACATGGTTGGTGACTACCATGCTGGACAGTGCTGATAGCACTGTTGGATAGCACTCATCTAGAAGTTGCATATTATTCATGAAAACAACACATTATACCAGGTGAGTCACAGGAGCTCAACTAACCCAACCTATTCATTTTATTAACTTCGGTGGGGATCAAGTGACTTCTTCAAGGTCACATAACACAATGAAAATTTAGACTCAGATTTTCTGACTCCCATTTCAGTTTCTACAACAGACAACTCTGTGCTTCCTTGCCTGAGTTGTACAACAACAGGAATGCTTTACCAAAGAGCTATTTAAAAGGAAAAGAAGCAGAAATGCTGTAGGAATGTCATGTGACTTTCAAGGGAAGCATGTGTACACAGGGAGGGCACCCCCAGCCTCAGTTGTGACATGCAGTTCAACTACTATTTGTTGAGTCTCTAGCCTGGGGCCCCTGGAATCAACTGGCATGAACTGGAATCCCAGTGACACCTCTTCTCTCTGATTTTCTCAAACAAATCACTTAAACTCCTGAGACTCAGTTTCCTCTTCTATAAATGGCCATAAAAACACATTTCATATTGTGGTCAGGAAGATTAAATGAAATACCATTTATAAAGTGTCTAGATAAGGATTGCTGCATTGTAGGTTCTCAAAAAGAGTTTTTCTGTCTTTCCCATATCTCCAAAGTTTGTTTTTCAATATAGCAGGGAGATCTCGATAGACTGAACAAGAAAATAGCAAGGAATCCATTGAGAAACAGAATAAAATCTGCTGTCCATCCCCACCTCTTGCAACTGATTAGGCATCAAGACTGGAGATTCCTCCTTACATTCTTGGATCCTCTTCTTCCTTTCCACTCCCATGGCTGTTGGCCTAGTTCAAGTCCATGGCATTCATAACATGGACTTTTTGTTTGCAACAAGTTTCAATAACTTTTGCAAGGACTTTTGCAACAACTTCCTAACCAGTCTAGGCCTTGGTTATTTTACTATCCAATAAAACAGCAGTCAGTACCATCTCCACTTCCACTAAAGTTTTCCTTTATAGGAAACTCCCTGTTTCCTCTAAAGTCCAAGGTCTTTCATGGAGATATTAGCAGCCTCCTACATGCCTTGTGTGCAAAGACTCTACACACACATAGCTCTCATCTACTCTGTGGTAGGCAGAATAATGGCCTCTCAAAGACGTCCACATCCCAGTGTCCAGAACCTGTGAATATGTTACCTTACATGACAAAAGATAATTAAGGTTACAGATGGAATTAAGGTTATTGAGTGGATAAGCTTAAGATGGAAAAAGTATTCTGGATTTTTCAGGTGAGCACAATATATAATCACAAGGGTCCTTATAAGTGGACAAAAGAGGTTAGAGAGTCAGAATCAGAGTTAGAGAGAGATGTGATGATGTTATGCTGCTTGCTTTGAAGATGGAGGAAGAGGATATGAGCCAAAAAAAAAAAAAAACCCAAAAAACAGGTGGCCTGTAGAAACTAGAAATAAGGCAAGAAAATGGATTCTCCCCTAGAGCCTCCAGAAGAAAATGTATCTCTGATAACACCTTGAGTTTAGCCCAAGGTGAACCATTAGGATTTTTAACCTCTAGAACTCTAAGAATGAAAATTTGTATTGATTTTAGCACTAAATAGGTAGTAATTTGTTACAGCAGTAACACCAAACTCATACACACTCCAAACATCCTGTGCACTTCCCTGCCTGTGGGTTTTTGCTAGGTGATGCCCTTCTTGAAATCCATACTACCTAGTCCCGCCAAGGTCCTTTACCACTACTGAAATGCCACTTACTGTGTATGGCTTTCACTAATGTCCAGAGAACAGTCAATCCTGCATTACTGTTCCTATACATCAGAGTGTATACTTTTATTTTAGCTATCTTGGACAAGTCCTGATTTAAAAGTCCATAATGATGAAATTTAGTTGTCTGGTCATAATAAAAGTGCAAGGGGCACGAAAGCATCAAAAGACACAAAGCACTTTCAAGTAAGAAAATGTATGTGCAAGAGAAGTGCATAGTTCTGCTAGTATTACCATGAAAACCAGTAGTCATGAAGCTAATAATAATAAATCAATAACCATACTAACAAACATATTCAACATTATTCTTATTAGCTATGAAAGCAATCTAATTATCAGGTGTCTACAAAAAAAAAATTTGCTTCTTTTCTAATACACTAGAAAATGGGGATGAAGTGTTAATTACAGTTTAATGGATACATAATAACTATCTAAAACACATCCTGAAATTTCAAAGGAACTGAGTATTGTGAACACTTTGTCAATCAGTTTGTAATAAGTATTTCTGTAACCATTCATTCAAACCAATAAGTTGGGGTTTAAGTATTTCATATGCAAATTGGCTAAGGTAATTTTCCAAGAAACAGCTATCTAATAATCCAGGTAGGTGTGGATGATGTAGTTTAAAAATGATATTAACCCCACGTGATTGGATTTGAAGGAGCTGGTGGAAGTGGTTCTGTGCTAACCCATGCCTGACACCCCAACTCAAGAATAGCCGGCAAAGGTTTATGTACACATGGGTTTTTCCCTGAAAGACCAAATACCTAGGCCCCCGGCATTCCTTCCACCTTCCTGAGAAAAAGATGAAGGCAGAGGGGAAGAGGGAGGAAGAAAAGAGAAAGATAGGAAGGGAAAGAGGAAGAAGTAAGAAAAGAGGGAGAAAACAAAAGAGTCATGGAAAAGATGAGGAGAGGAGGGGAAAGAGAAAGGACAGATGGAAAGAAAGAAGGGAGGACAAAGGAAAACAGGGCAAGAGGAGGTAGAGAAGTAGGGAAATGAAAACATAGGTGAGCGTGAGAATACTGAGCAGGGAGAAAAGAGAGCAGAGGAGAAAGATGTGGCGACAAAGCAGAATAATTGAAACCACGAACAACCTTTTAATAACCTGGCATCCCCTTGACTTCCCAATCAAAAACAAAAGCAAATATAAAAACATTTCACCTGACATTCTTTTCTTTAAATATTTTTTTGGTCCTTACAGTGATTGTGTGATGAAAACAGACCTGGGGGTACTCTGTAGGGCACATGGGGACCTATGTCTTCACCCTTGATCATTTCATAACTTGCCTCCACCAATATCTCAACATAATGTCTCAGCATCCCAAGAGGGCAACCGAATGTTATTGTAGGAAAAACAGTGGAACCCCAAACACAACAGGATGACAACTCAGCTACATAAATTGCAAAACATAAGGTCATGTGTGACTTGTTCTTTGTTGTTGGAAACAGCACAATTAGTTTGGCAAGATCAAGATACAACTGAAGGTCAGATAATGCCAGTCTCCCCAGACTTTCTACCGCTTCCTAAGCACACACTTTAGCCAGCCAGTGCCTCTGTGAGCAAGAATTCTGTTTCTTTACCTGCAAAACAGGTAAGCAGGTAGAGTTTTTAAAGTTCCTTCTAGACATAGAAGTGGATGGTTCCAAATTTTGCTGTGACTTTCCATGACTCTACATGACTAGTGAGTTCGGAGCCAGGGATGGCTTGGGTTTTCTACCTAGGCTTCTCCTGAAAAAGGGCTGGGGAGGAGAGACCTTTCTCCTGGGGTCTTGTTCCTGGAGAAACACAGTATTTTCTGTGTTCTCATGTGATTTCCTGTCTCTTCTTAGTCACTCATGCTTTTAACAGTCATAGCAAACACTTGCTATCACATTTTACTTAGATTCATTCATTTAATTTTAATATAAACCCTATCAGTCTTCTCTTACAGATAAGAAAACTGAGGCACAGAGAGTTTAAGTAACTTTCTCAAGGCCGCACAGCTGGTAGCAGAGCCAGGATTCAAAGCCCAGAAAGTTCTAATTGTCATTCAGCTCCAGGCTCCATGCCACAAGTGGGCATGTCATATTTGATGGGAAGGAGTGATCATAACCTTCTTGGAGTGAGCTGGCCTTGCCCTGGAGAGCTGGTTCAGCTAGGAAGAAGGGCAAAGAATGGGAGGAAAGAACAAAAATTAAATCAGCTGGCAAGCTGCTGCCTTATTAAGAGTTAAGAGAACAACGGGGCTGCCGGGAACATTGTCAGACCCCAAATTGTTCTTGACATTCATTGGGCTGAGTCCTTTGCTTCTGCAGCTCTAAATGGAAATGACATGGAACTAAAATATATTTTTTTTAAATCTCCAAACTCTTCACACATCCGTTGGCATGATAATATTTTGATTAGTTACATTCATGCTCCAATTACACTCACAGAATGTTCAACTATGTCTTATATATAGCATGTTTGCCATGCTCCATAGAAAACACTGGATTATTACCTCATATATTTGCAGTGGGAGAAGACACAAATGGAAAGGGGGAGAGAAACAGCACAAGGAAGAAATGACTAAGCCTGTGAAAATGGCTCTGTCTTGCCTTCACATTACTAAATTGGGTCATTGCTATTATTTCCCAAGCTTTAAAATGCCAGGTCTTGGAGAGACACAGAGTATTAAAATCTACCTTTCCCCTCACCTGCTGCTTTTATCTCCCTTACAACAACTGGGTCCAAAAAGCAACCTCACCAACTACGATGAGTGGCAAGGTCAACAGTGGGGAATGTTTCTGTCTTTGTGCCCCTCCCCCATCTAATAGAGCATCCATCTATTCGTCAAAGAAGTCCACACTCCTGTCCATGATAAATACATAAATACACAAATAAATAAATAAAAGCTAAGAGTTACTCTGGGCTTTGCAAAATGTCTGCCCTGGGGATGCTAGGAAGGACTTCTTCCTGTGAGTGTTGGCCACATGCCATCACATTATCTCGTTTTTCTGTGGCAGACCATGTTACAGGTGTTGGAGGTGAGTGTATCACACTAACTAGTGCCACTACCAAATGGGCCCCTCAGCCCCGTGGAGATCTATTAGAGAGTGTCCATTCCCCAATCCCACAGTGTCCTCACTTCAAATCCTCAGCCACTGTATCCCCAAGTCTGCTAGTATCTCCTCAGTTTCCCCCATGTGGTTCCATGCATGAAGGCCAACCCCTCCACTGGTCTCTTCGTGAAATCCATCAGAACCAAGAATTCTACACATTTAATCAAATTTACTCTAACCTCAAGTTTTACTTGTGTAACCACTATGTGTCTGACACTAAGGGAATAGCAGTCAGCATGGAAAAGTTTTTGCCCTCGGAGAGACTACAGACATGAAAAAAGAAATTACAGTAATATGAAAACTTCTGTGATAAACCAAATATAGAGGGAGGTATCTAACCCAGATTTGATTTGAAGTAGGAGGTATTAAAAAATAAGACAATTTGCTGGAGGAAACAAACTTGTTGCTAAGGTCTAACTTACGTAGGTGCCAGACAGAAAGAGGGAACAGAAAGAATGTCCCATGCAGACAAAAATGCCTGTTTCAAAGTCAAGAAGCAAGACAGTCTCTGCCTTGTGGAGGGACCAGAAGGAATTGTAGCTAGAAAGCAAGTGCCTTATAGACCACCCCTCTAACCTCCCATGCCTCAGTTTATAAATGAGGAACTTGATATTCAGAGAGATGCAGTGACTTGCCCAAAGTCACACAGTCAGATGGTGGTAGTGTCAGCATTCAAACCTAGGTGTGTCTGACTCCAAGGCAGTTCCCAAATCACAACATGCATCAGAATCTCTTGGAAAGCTTATTAAAGTGTGCCAGGTCCCCCTTCCCAGTAGGTTTTGGGGTGGCATGCAAGAATGTGCACTTCTAAGTCTCTAAGTGACACAGATGCAGCTGACCTGTGGGTTGCACTTTGAGACATTGGACTTACTGGGCTCTAATTTCCCAGCCCTCATAGAGCAGGGACCATAAACTTGGGCAAATCAACAACCAGTACTGCCACAGTGACGCTAACCTGCTTGAAGAGACTCCTTCCTACCTTGGCCCATGTCCTGCCCACCCCTCTCATGGGCAGGTGGTCTCTGGCTACAGGCTATCACACGTGAAGGCTCTCCCTGCTGCCCAGCTCAACAAGCTCCTCCAGCCTAAACAGTCTCCCTTCCATCATTGCTAATTACCAAGAATATCATTAGACACTTATTGACTCCCCCAATGTACTAGGGTCTGCATAGAAAAACAGCACAATAATTATTCCTCCTCTTTTACCATCCTCTAAGGAGCTACAAGACTTTGACAGCTGTTATCCAATTAATCCTGACAGCTTGTTTTTTTTTTTTAATGTAAAGGTATTTTTTTTTCATCTAAGATTGGAGAAGCTATTTTCTTTTTTAAGGTAAGAATGAGGGCAACGTGAGGCCAAATAACTTGTCCAGCATCTTTAGGGCCATCTGTCACCTCTTTTTTCCCACAGGGTCAGTAGAATAATGTGGGATAAGTACATGGACTAAGGATTCAGTTTGTCAGATCAAATCTCAGCTCTATCAGCTACCTGCTGTGTGGCCTTGAGCAAGTTACTCAACCTCTAAGCCTCAGTTTCTTCATCTGGAAAATGGGGTGATGGTGGTAAAAGTAGCAACTGCCCCATATGTGAGTTAAATGTGTCTATATGTTACATGCTTAGACTAGGTAACTGGTGTATTGAGAGAGCTATGTAAGCATCAGCTATCATGGTCATTGGTAGCAGCATCCCTGAGCCCTTGAGCAATAGCTGACTCCACAAACCAACAAAGCAAGGTAGCTCCCAGGCTCACCATCCACACAGGCAGTGGCCCTAGCAGGCACCCTGAAGCCATTAAACATCTCCCCCAAGTTGGCCCCAAGAAGCATCTCTCTTCACCAGCACTTCTCCAAGTGGGGTCCCTAAGCCAGCTGCATCAGCATCACGGGGAACTTGTTAGAAAAGCAAATCCTCAGGTCCCAACCTAGACTAAGTCAGATACTCTAGATGGGGCTCAACCATCTGAGGTCTAACAAGCCTCCCAGGTGACGCCGCTATATGCTTAGGCTTGAGAGCCACTTTTTTACAAGCAGGTTGCCTGTGCCTCAGCCTATTTGGGTGGACCACAATCACCCAGTGGCTCCGTGCTAGCTCCTGTCCATTGGATGTTCTCTACTCTTCCTGTGAAGACACAGGTCACTTGAGTTCACAGCACTGTAGCACAGGCTCAAAGGCTGTGTTCTTGACCACTGCCTACACTGCTTTTCTTGAAACTGCCTTTCTACCTGCACTTCTGTGTAGCACTCCAATCCCCACTCCCTTGAGGGCCAGCTGGGAGTGGGACCCTCATTGCTGAGAAGGCACCAAGGATACCATTACACTTCAGAAGACAGAGAGGACAGATGGAGAGAAATGGTGGCTCGCAGCAACAGACATAAGGAGACTCTCAGTCCTACTTGATTTCTTGAAGCCACCAAAATTTCTCCATGGCTGTCAACTGGGGCCTCTTGAAATCAAGCCCCTGAACCCCTTGACGTGCTCTATGGGCTTCATTCAGAACCTCTCCCTCTTTCCCTCTCAGCCCTCACTCCTCCACCTGCCCCTACTCTCTCAGCTGCAAAGCTGCCTTTCTATTTTAGTCTGCCCTTTCTTCCATTACTGACAGGTCTTCCTCCTTTGTTGCACTTTTTCTACCAAAATCCACTTTGGGCTTTCCCCCTTGACTACAATGCAGACACCAACCTGCCCCCTAGATCTCCTTCCTCTTGCTGTTGTTCGCCACATTCAGTCCAATGGTCTCCACATCCAGACCACCAAAGATAATGGCCCTGTCGGCTCCACCCCAGCCCAGCCCTGAAGTGGGACCTGGACAGAGATAGAAAGACAGAGTAGAACAAGATGAAAGGAGGAAGTGGAGGCAGCTCTAATGCTGATAGCTGGCATTTAGGTGGCTCTGGATGTGTTTCCGAGGGCTGCCATAATAAGAGCCACAAAATCAGTGGCTAAAACAACAGAAGTTGACTGTCATAGTCCTGGAGGTCAGAAGTCTAAGAGCAAGGTGTAGGCAGGGTAGGTTCCTTCGGAGGGTAGTGAGGGAGAGTCTGTTCCAGGTCCCTTTCCTAGCATCTGGTGGTTTGCTGGCGATCTCTGGCATTCCTTGGCTTGTAGATGCATCCCCCTCCCTGACTCTGCCTTCAGGTATTATCGCTGTGTACATCTGTCTCTAGATTTCCCTTAGAAACACCAGTCACACTGGATGATGGGTCCACCTACTCAATATGGTCTTATCTTAAACAACTACATCTGCAATAAATGTTTCCAAACAAGATCACATTTTGCGGTACTGGCAGTTAAGACTACAATATATGAATTTGGGGGGACAGACTTCAACCCCTAATAAGCTTTATAGAACCTACTGTGTTCTCACTGCCCAAAGAGGTCTCTAAGGCAGTCCTTTGGAAAGAGCATGGGGAAATATATATATATCAAGTTCTACTTGATTGCCCAGGTTGGAGTGCAGTGGCACAATCATAGCTCACTGCAGCCTCAAATTCCTGGGCTCAAGTGATCCTCCCATCCCAGCCTCCTGAGTAGCTTGTATTACCAGTGTGAACCACCACACCTGGCTAATTTTGTAATTTTTTGTAGAGACAGTGTCTCACTGTATTGATCCAGGTGGTATATTGTTTTTAATGATTAAGTGGTACATGGGGGGAAAAACAGAAAAGCAGAAAGGAGGGGTAGAAAAATCACTCACTATAAAAAGACAATCACACATGTCTTGAGTATTTCCTTATAGTTTCATCTCCTGGCATAGGTTAGTGCTTTCTAAGGAGCTGGGGTATTTAATTGGGCTTGGGACTGTGATCAGTAAATCTTTTCCTGAAGAAGAGGTTTAATGAGGGATAACAGTTTACAGTAGCCTTGTCTGCACTGAAGTTCTCCCCAGATCCCATTGGGAAAGGAGCAAGCACCCCTGCCACAGGGCCGCCTGTTCACTGATATCACAGGTTTGTTCTACAACAAATGTATATTGAGTGCCTGCCACGTGCCAGGCACCGAGAGTACAGCTGCGAACAAAACAGTCAAGATACTTAATCAGAGAGAGTTTGCTGAGATGAAAAGTCTCCTCAAGAGCTTAGAAACAAGTCGAATAGGACTCCTATAGACGCCCCCCAGGGAATGCGTGCCAGTCTTTTATCCCATGATTTTCCCATTTTAAGTTCTTGATTTTTAACTCATCTTACAAAGCTCTGAAGTACCTTTGCAGTGATTATTTCCCCAGGAAAGGGAAATAATGATGGAAATGAGAGGACATTTTTGATGCTGCAACCCTTCTGTATAGATCATGTGCCTGTGACTAAATTTCTTGAGTCTCAACCTATTCCCTTCTAAATTCCATGGGCCAGTGATTCTCTTACTTTGCTAATAGAACAAGGAGAATGGGCTTGTCCCTCATCTGTCAAATCCTCTTCTTGGATACATACTTGGAAAGCAGGTTGACAGGAACATCTCAGATACACCCTAATTCCTAATATACAGAAGATTCTTTTATCTTACTGGTTTGTACCTGAGAGCACAGCTTGGCAATTAAGATATAGGCTCTGAAGCCAGACTCCTGCAGTCAAATCCCAGCTCTGCCATTTCCTAAAGTACATCCTCAGGCAAATTCCTTAGATTCACTTTGTCTTTGTTTCCCAGTCTGTAGAATGGAGATAATAAAAAGACCAGTCTCCTAGGATCAGCATGGGGATTAACTGAATTAATGTGCATGATAGTCAGTAGAAAGGCTGACAAAATTTTACCACAAAGGGCCAGATAGTCAATATTTTAGGCTTTGCAGGCCATACAATTTCTGTCACAACTACTCAACTCTACTGTTGGAGTGTGACAACTATACAGACAACAGATAAACGGATGGATGAGGCTGTGTTCCAAGAAAACTTTATGAATACAGGTAGCAGACAGGCCCATGGGCTGCAGTTTGTGATCTCTGACAGTACCAGAAAAGAATTAAATTCTCAATATACGCTAGCTATTATTACTATTAACTATGATTAGATTCAGAAGGATGGTGATTGCATCCTCTCCTACACTTACTGCCTGGTTCTCTGACACTAGGAACAGATGGTGTACATGAAAAACCACCATCCACAGAAGCATTCCTCACAGCCCACCTATAGCACAGTACTTGTGAAAACTACACCTTCCAGGATGCAACACGTAGTCACAACTTCCCTGCTAATTTTTGCCTTGTTGTATTTGTGAGTTTCAGCCTCCAACAAGATGTAAAAAAAAGGGTGGGAGAAAAACAATAGGACTTTGAGTGATTCAGAAAACTCTGTTCATGCTCTAAAGGGATGTCTGTCCCATTGAAAGTTGGAGTAGAAAGAGAAGAATGAAAGCTACATCTCACTTTTGTTGAGGGAACAGAATAGGTGATTAATGTTTTTGCTGACCACTGCAATTAGTATTAGAGTTGGGGGAAAATTCTCCCAGATCTGTCAAAGCCTCACCTGTTTTACTTTCCAGTGTTGCCATGACCTTTTGCCTTTGTATCTGTTTCATTGGAATTTTTATTGGAAACTGGAAGAGACTGGGATTCCCAAAGGCCCTTAAGTTTATTTCCACCATGGACTCTTGAGTATCCAGAGTGGAGCTCTGGAGCACTGTGTTGTCTGGTGTGACCTCTGTCTCACTTCAAACCTGTGGATCCAATGCTTTATCTATTTCTCAGGAGTTTCTGATTCTTGTTTCACCACGTATACTAAGAGTTAAGCTATGCCCTGCTTTTTCCTCGTCTTGACCAAAATTGATATATTGGGGCCCAGAGCCAAAAGCATAGATGACAGGTGTGGGCCAAACTTCTCAACTTGTACAGAAATTGTCTGAAGGAATTCCTTCTTGCTTGAACTTTCATTCATTGCATACTCTTATATTCATGCATTCATCTCATTCATTCATCCATTTTTTTACTCACATGTTCAATCGTCAAGCATTATGTATGTGGTACCGAGGATGCAGAGATATAAAATACATATTTTCTTCTTGACGATGTCTTGTACTAATGGATATGGTGGACCCAGTGATGCACGTTTCAGCTCTCTCTTTAAAGAAGGGTTTGTCACCTAGCTGCTGGGGAACTTTGGCACAGTCTTCCACTGTAGTCCCTGAGGGATTGTCTCAGCTGCAGAATGTGCCGGGCCCAATGCCTGCCCTTCTGGGAGTTGCACATCCAGTGACTCATGAAAGCAGGGGTGGAAAGTCCCAGCCATTCCTGACCCTTGCACATTCCGATGGGTTATTTTAGCTCCAGAGCTCTCCCTGGAGTTGGCCCAGGGTGTCCTTGGATCTGCATCAGCTCAATTCCTTCCTCTGCCTGCTCCTTGCCCTACCCTTCCCTTCCACAGCCTCTAGTCTGAGAGGCACTTCCCAGGACACATACTAATAAACACTCACCTCCATCTTGGGTTCAACTTCCCAGGGAATCCAACTGTGACGATGTGTCTGACGACACAAATGAGGGAAAAATCAATCTGTCTGGGAGGCTTGGAGGGGACATTCGCAAAAATTCTTAAAAGACACATAGGAATATTCCAGGTAGAAAAAGGGACTGATCATTTCAGGCAGAAAGGCCAGAGTGTAGAAGGTGTGGTATATGACAGCACAAGCCAAGTTCTAGAGATATTTAATGTCCTGGCCCCCTGAGGTGAGAGGACATGTGGGTTAAAGTCAAGGATAAAGTCAAGTACTGATGATCAGGCTAAAGAAATAACTATCCGCCAGGAGCTCAAGGATGTTTTTTAAAAGAATTGAGACATGACCAAATGTTCATTTTACAAAGATCAATGTCTCTATCAAGGTTCCATCAGAAAAACAGGAGTTACTCTGAATATTTTAAGTCGGTAGAGTTTTCATACAAAGACTTGGACCTTTATACAACCATTGGAAGGCTGAGGGAGTGGTAGTCAGGAAGATCCTTCTCAGGAAATCCCCGAGTATAGGGATCACAGGAAAACAAGCATCTGTAGTTTTGGCTGCTTGGGTGACTATTGAGTGGGCGCTCAACAAACACAAGCACAGCCTAAAGTCAGCGGACTGCCGACACCCCTTATAGGTGCCCTCCGTGGCTGAAGACTCATAGCTTCCCAAGCTCTTCTGCCTTCTAGGTCTCTTGTTGGTGGGATTTAATTGGGACCCCATAGACTAAGCAGTCTGGGAAATGTAATTTCCAGGCTTTATACCCTGTAGTACAGGTGAGAACTTGGAGGAGGCTATATCTGGGGACCAGAGGAATATAATGATGGTCACAGAGGAAATGGCTGCAGCAAGATCAGTTAAGGAGTCAAAGAAAAAGCCTGGGCAAGTATCGGTACCATCATCACATCACTGTGCATTTCTTCCTCTTCTCCAAGGACCCTGAACCTGTGAGGATGGGTAGGGTAATTGAGCAGGACTGTGGAGGGCAGAAGACAGAGCTGCTGAAAAGTATGCAAGGGACACACAGCCCTATGCTGCCAGGTGTGATTACAGGTGAGACTGCACCCAGATGGAGGTGGCTGCTTCTCACTCATAGGCAGTTGGGCAGGAAGGCACCAGGTTGGAGCAAAGAGGACCAGTCTGGAAGTCAGAAATGCTGACTTGGAGTCCTTTTCCACTATTTCCTAATTGGGTGTGACATTCCTAGGGCAACCATAACAAACTACCATAAACTTGGTGGTTTAAGAGGAAAGACATCCATTCTCTCACAGTCATGGAGGCTAGAAGTCTGAGACCAAGGTGTCAGCGGGACCACATTCCCTCCAAAGGTTCTATGGGAGAAGGCTTCCTCGTCTCTTGCAGCTGCTGCTGGCTTTTGGCACTCAGTGTGGTTGTGTCACTCCAAATTCCTCCTTCCATTCAGATGGCTTCTCCCCTATGCCTCATGTTTCAAATCTCCTCTGCCTTTCACTTACAATGACACCTGTCATTGGATTCAGGGCTCACCTTAAATCCAGGATGATCTCATCTTGAAATCTCTAATTCAATTACATCTGCAAAGACCTATTTTCCAGTTAAGGTCACAGACACAAGTTTCAGAGATTAGGACTTGCACATAGCTTGGGGAGCCACAACTCAACCCACTACCACTACACTGAGTGACTCTGTAAATGTCACTTACCCTCCTGCTAAGACTCAAATCTGTACTAATAAAATAGGGAGTGGGAGAATACACCTTGACACTGAGGTGATTCTATAAGATAGCAAAGGTCAAAGCACCTGGCCCAGTTACAGGCACAGAGGAAGTCTGAATTAAATACCCATTGGATCTAAATCAGGCACCCACCCCATGGCCATGGAGCAGTCTCCTGGGACTGGTCAGGACATGGAGACAGTCTTAGTTCATGCAGAGCTAACACAAAGCCCCGCTCACATTCAGGACTGCACCGGATAGCCTCAAAAGCAGTGCCTAGCTGTAAAGCGTACAATTGTATGAAATAGCATCTGGTGCCCAGAGTCCCTCATCTGTTCCATGAGCAGGTTGGGTGGGAGGATTCCCAGGTTCCTTCCAGCTCTCACAGCCTATGGGTGTAGGAATTCTATCAAAGTGTAGGCATTAGTTTCATTACAAGTAACTCATCCAACAACTGAAACATTGCCCCACTCACAAAGGGAAAATCAAAGCCAACAGGACCCCTTCCACTCACGGAAGTGTTTCAATGCTGCATCCCCCTTTGCTCTATCCCACCCACCCCAGCACAAAATTCCTGTCCTCCTTGCATCTAGGTTTGAATCACGGTTCCATCATTTTCTGACTACATAACTTAGGACAGCCCCTTTGTACTTCATTTGTTTTTCTTTTATGCTCGTGTAATTTTAATATATTAAAAGTGTCAAGAAATAGAGAAATGTACAAAGAATAAAATTATAAACACCCGTAGCTCTACCATCTAGGATTAGCCACTGTGAACATCTTGACATATTTGCTTTGCCTTTTTATTTTTAAAGATCACTTTATTGTTATTGTGAAAATGATACATATTCATTTTGAGGAATTCAAGAAATGCAAAGAAGTAAAAAGATTCAAGGTTTTAAAAATCCCAAGTCTCACCACCCAGAAATAGCTACCATTAACATATGGCAAACATCATTTTAAACTTCTTATGATATATACAAGAGACAAAAGGACAGATGGATGGATGGTGGATGGACAAAAGAATAGATGGAAATACATACTATCAAATGTGGGATAAAATAGTATATGCTACTTAAATTTTTTAACTTTTTACTTTCTTCTTTAATAGAAGAAAACGGAAATTAAAAATGGAAGGAAATTTAGACTTTCAAATATTTCTTCATCAAGAGATATTCACCAAAGACCCCTTTAAGACTAGGAATACAGACTGTGAATAAGACATTAGGAGTTTGGAGTTAATATGCTGTTTTTTAACTACTGATTTTAATTTTAGACTTATTTATTGACTCCACACTGTGATAGATGGCACTAATACTCTCACATGTCCTCTCAATTTCCCCTCTATATCCTGATTTTTTAGTTTTAATTGTTGGTGGCTGATGTTGTTATATTGCCCGGGTTTATAACCTTCATATCCTGATCTATAATTGTAATTGCCCAAGTTGTTTATTTTAGTTCTATATTTAAATGGCTTCACTACTCATTATCAATCCTCATACCATGAACTCTACATTCATGAATCTTTTATTTTTGTTCACTCTTAATTAGTTGGATTTTGTGATTAAGTATTTTTCAAGATCTTATGGATGTTATACTGCCTGAGTACATTTATTCTTGACAATAATTACTGGTTGGCTTTATATTCTATTATATTCTTGAGCTACGGTTTCTTTCCCTCAAAACCCTTTAGATATTATTCTTTTGTCTTATGATACTGAAAGCTGCTGTAGAGCAATCTGAAGACAACCTGAATTTTCTTTTCTCCTTGTGGAGGGTATTAATAATATGTCTGCAAAACCACGTAACAATTTCTTAATCCTAAATAGCTTAACTAGGATACGTCTTGGTGGCCCACATCCTGTACCAAATTTTTCTGGAAAACATTGTCATTTTACTATTGTTGTGCTAAAATATGTAACATAAAATTTGCCATCTTGACCATTTTTAAGTGTACAGTTCAGTGGCATTAACTGCTCTCACAATATTTTTCAATCATCACCATTTTCTATTTCCAAAACTTTTTCATCACCCCAAAGAGCAATTTTGTAACCAGTAACCAGTCACTCTCCATTGTCCCCTCCCTGAGCCTGGTAACTTCTAATCTACTTTCTGTCTCTATGAATTTGCATATTCTAGATATTTCTTATAAGTGGAATTTTATAGTCAAAAAACCTACAGATCACAAAAAAGGAGAAATTTAGAACCCTCATACATTGCTGGTGGGCAGGTAAAATGATGCAGCAGCATGCAACACACTGTCTTTGGATCTTCAAACTTAGTTATTTACTTCAGGAAATGCTTTCCATCCAGAGGCAAAATAGCATAATTCTACTCTTTTGAATCCCAGTTCTGTCATATAGACTGTATGATCTTGGGCAAGTTATCTAACTATGTCTTAATTTCCTCATCTATAAATTGGGAATACTCAAAATAGCAAAAACATGAAACCAATCATGCTGTTCATCGAAGCTGGACTGGTTTAAAAAAATGTGGTACATATACACAACGGAATATTATGCAGCCATAAAGATGGACAAACATATGGACTTCGCAGCAACTTGAATGGATTTAGAGTCGATCATACTCAGTGATCTATCACAGAAACAAAGAACAGAGTACCATATGTTCTCATTCATAAGTGGAACTTGAACAATTATAATACTATAAAAAAGCGATTGGCAGTAGTGGGAAACTGTCAGGGGAGGATGGTTGGGATTGGCAGCTGAGGGAAACTGCCAGGGGAGGGAGGGGCATACCTCATCAACAAGGGTACCTGCATAATCAACGTTTGTACACCTAACACTGAATTGTACCCCACATCTTTATCATTTAAATAAATAAATGTGATACATTACATTAATAGAATGAAGTACAAAACTATCATCATTTCAATAGATGCAGAGAAAGCACTGAACAAAATTCAACCCTCTCTTCATAATAAAAACTCTCAACAAATTAAGTATAGAAAAATTGTACCTAAATACAATAAAGGCCACATAAGACAAACTCACAGCTAACGTCATACTGAAAGGGCAAAAGTTGAAAGCTTTTTCCCTAAGAACTAGAATAAGCCAAGTATGCCCCCTTTCACCATATTATTCAGTATATTACTGGAAGTCCTAGCCACAGAAATTAGGCAAAAGAAAGAAATAAAAAGCATTTAGATTGGAATTAGAATTAATATTGTTTAGATGTCCATACTTCCCAAAGCAGTCTAAAGATTTAATACAATTCCTATCAAATATCAATGGAATTTTTTACAGAAGTAGAAAAAAATAAACCTAAAATTCTTATGGAACCACAAAATGCCCCAAATAGCCACAGCGAGAAGAACTAAGCTGGAGGCATCACACTGCCTCACTTCAAAATATACTACAAAGTTGTAGCAACAAAAACAGCATGGTACTGGCACAAAAACAGATGTAGAATAAAGAGCTCAAAAATGAATCCATAGGTTTACAGCCAACTGATATTTTACAAAGATGCCCAGAGCACACAATGGGGATAACACAGTCCTTTCAATAAATAGTGCTGGGAAAACTGGATATCTACATGCAGAAGAATAAAATTACACCCTTATATCTTACCACATACAAATATTAATTCCAAACTGGATTCAAGATGTAAAAGGGGGATCTGAAACTCTGACACTACTAGAAAAAAAATAGGAGGAAAACTCCATGACATTATTGGCAATTATTTTTAAAATATGACCTCAAAAGCACAAGCAACAAAAGCAAAAATAGAGAAATGGGATTACATGAAACTAAAAAGATTCTGCACAACAAAGAAAGCAATCAACAGAGTAGGGAGACAACCTATAGAATGAAAGAAAATTTAAGCAAACTACACATCTGAAAAGGGATTAATAACCAAAATATTTAAAGAACTCAAACCACTCAATAGCAAGAAAACAACCTGATTTTTAGAATGGGCAAAAGACCTGAAGACGTTTTTTTCAAAAGAAGGTATCCAAATAGCCAACAGGTATACTGAAAAATGCTCAATATCATTAATTATCAGGAAAATGCAAATTAAAACCACAATGAGATATTATCTCACTCTGGTTAGGATAACTATTATCAAAGAGACAAAAAATTACATGAATTGGCAAGGATATGGAGAAAAGGGAAGCCTTACACACTGTTGATGGGAATGTAAATTAGTACAACCATTATAGGAAACAGCATAGAGGCTTCTCAAAAAATTAAAAATAGAACAGTCAGATGATCCATCAATCCTACTTAAGGGTATATATTTAAAGAAAATGAAATCAGTGTGCTGAAGAGATATTTGCACTCCCTTGTTTCTTATATACTAGCTATATTTTAATTGCCTAATGGCCACATGCAGCCAATACCTACCACATTAAACTGCAAATATAGAACCTTTCCATCGCTGCGCTGAATTGTATTGGATACTACTCGTCTAGTATGTGGTCAATTTTCACATATATACCATGTGTATTTGAGAAGAAAATATATTACACAGCTGTTGGGTGTAGTGTTTTATATGCATAAGTTAGATTAGATTTGTTAGCAATGTTGTTCAAGTCTTCTATATCCTCACTGAGTATTAAATTTGCTTTATCTGCTACTGAGAGTAGTGTGTTAAAGTCTCCCAGTGTGATAGTGAATTTATTTATTTCTCCAGGTAGTTCTGTCAATTTCTGTTTTTATGTGTTTTGAAGCAACATTATTATAGGCATGCAAGATTAGAATTGTGACATCTTCCCTATGACTTGAACGTTTTTATTATTACATATTGATCATCTTTGTCTCTAATAATGCTTTTTGCCTGAAAATCTATTTTATCTGATATGGCTACACCTATATATGGCTAATGTTCACCTGAAATATCTTTTTCCATTCTTTCATTTTTTTTTTTTTTTTTTGAGTTGGATTCTCACTCTGTCGCCCAGACTGGAGTGGAGCAGCCATTCCCGGCCACCGCAGCCTCGACCTGCTGGTCTCCTCGATCCTTCCGCCTCAGGCTTCCGAGTAGCTGGAACTACAGGCGCGCACTATCACACCCGGCTAATTTTTGATTTATTGTAGAGATGAGGTCTCGCCAAGTTG
>CAUYQG010106780.1:0-11061 GCA_963574415.1 Tarsius wallacei
GAATAGCCAAAACAATTCTCAGAAAAAAAAACAAAAACAAAAACAAAAACCCAAAAACAAAATGGGAGGTATCACACTCTCAGGCTTTAAACTTTATTATAAGGCTATAATAATCAAAATACCCTGGTGTTGGTACAAGAACAGGCATATTGTCCAATGAAACAGGATAGAGATTCCAGAAGCAAAACCTCAATTTCTCAACCAACTCATCTTCAACAAAGCCTCCACCATTAACCACTGGGGAGAGGAGAACCTATTCAGTAAATGGTACTGGGAAAATTGGCTGACCATATGCAGAAGATTAAAACAAGACCCCTACCTATCACCATACACAAAATTCAACTCTAAATGGAAATTTTTTCTTTATATTTTTTCTTATAATAACTTTGTATGAGATTTGACCTTAATACTTTTCCTCTCTTAAAAAACCTCGATTGTTCCTATGATGTGTAGTTTGGATTCTATTTACAGAAGTGTCTTACATGTGTGGGGCTTTGTTTGGAGAAGAGTTCTGGATGATTACATTTAAGAGTCATGAGGCACAGACATGCATCCCCTTCAGAACTTACTGCAGAATTCTTGTACTCATCTGCAATTGGAGTGTGTTAAACCCTTCCCCATTTCTTTTGCTATTCTCAATTTGGCTTGCTAGGCCTTCCTGTAAGTAGCTATTGGTCATTTGGGTATTCTCAGGTTTGTCGGATGCCCTTTTTCTTCTTTCTGCTGTTTCTTGCTGATAAAATGCAGACTTTATAACTTTTGATGGTTTGTTCTCATTTGCTTAGATTTTGGTGTTTATGGAACTAGTCATCTATTTTTGTTGTGAATATTGCTCATGGATTTTTTAAATTCTACCCTGACTGCTTTAAAAAGCAATTGGGGGAGACTAAAAGAGGGCAAACATTGACAACAATTTCCTAGAATCCCATAAGGCATTCTTTTTGTATATTTTAAAATAATATGTTCATTTGAATATTGTATTCATAAGAAGTATATATTCATTGATTATATCCATAAGAATATGTATGCATACAAAAATATATTCAGAAAGTAAATTCCCAAGGCACATATTCTTTTACATTTTAAATATGTTGAAAATTCTTTATTTGAAGTGCTAATAATAGTAATCTATTGCTTACTCTATTCTAGGCATATTTTCTCATGCATATGTTGTTTTTTGGCCTCTATTGGTCTTTCTCTGCTTCCAACATTTGACAGTCACCAAAATATAATAAAAATGAAATTGATAGGACATCTGCATGCAGCCATGACTGAGTAACTAGTACCAGATTTGCCTTCTCACCATAAACTAGAAAACTAGAAAAATACTGGGGGTGCCAAAAAATATCTACACATTTTAAGATATGTTATCTATGTATTACTTTTAGTTTGCTGTAGTCAGAAGTGTTTGGATGCTGACGTTAACCACTTTGGGCACCTCTTGTAATTGCAGCAGTTAATCGTGACTTCTATTTATCTTCTGTTATTCTTATATATTGAGTATTACAATTTTAATACAGTTTTTTCCTTTCTTAAAATGTGTATACATTTTTTGGCACCCTCTGTGTATAAAACAACTCATTAGACTACTGACAACAGACATCTCTAAACCAGGATTTGTACAGAAGAGAAAAAAACCAGTTAATTTTATAACTGCCCGGGCTTTATCCAGGTCCTGCCACCTAGAGAGGGAAACCAAGCAGAGCACAGCATTGTCACTGATCTGTGGAGTTAGATATCAGATTTCAGGGAAAATGAGTCACTGGAATTTATGCAAAAGAAGACTTGATATAGACAGAAAGAGCTTCAGAAATATGAACATGGATTCCTTTGTGTCTTTGGCTAAATAACTAAACTGTGCTGTTTAGGGTGAACTTCTGTAAGACTAAGATAATAATAACGAATTCCAGTTTGGAAGCTGAACAATTCCCAGAGCACACTTAGGAATAGATGGCATTTGAATTCCCACCATCCAGGATGGGGGAATCTTCATGAATCTCCAGGGCATTCAGCCCTAGAAAGATCATAATTTTGAAATAGTGCTAAACTTGCCTTACACTACATTAGACATGATTTAACAAATTTTAGAAATAAACCCCAGAAGAATTAGCCTGATACGGGCAACATAGCTGCCAGAAAAAATATCCTGAGGAATTTTAAAGGGGTACAAGAAAGTTCAGACAATGAACAATGTAATCATTTCAATGTTTAGAATTCAATACAAAAATAGCAGATATTCCAAAAAGCAGACAAAATGTAATCAATAACCAATGCAAAAATCAGTCAACAGCAACATACCATGAATGGTAAAAATGTTGGAATTAGTCAACAAGGGCTACAAGAAAGCCATTATATAGGTGTTCAAAGGTTTTATGAAAAACATGAATATAGAAACTAAATATGAATAAAGAAAACTAAATGGAACATGTAGAACTGAAAATATTTTATTTGAAAAGAAAATTTGCTAGATGATCTGAATAGCACAACAGATACCATAGATGAAATAATTAGACAACTTGAATACCTAGCAAAAGAAACCATTCAAAGTGAGCCAGAGAGAGAGAAAAAGGATTAAACAGAATAAACACGGAACTTCAGTGTTCTGTGTACAATGTCAAGTAGTCTAATATGTTTTAACTGGACTTAAAAAGAGTATTATAATACAATAGTATAAAAGAAGAGAGAAAAATGGAAGTAGATTTTTGTAAACTTCTTAAATATTACAGGAAGTTATTTAAAAGGAAACTTTAATAAAGTTAACATGCATATATTAAGCAATCCTTAAAAGATAAGGATGTATGTCTTTTTTTTTTTGAGTTGGAGTCTCACTCTGTCACCCAGACTGGAGTGCAGTGGCCGTTCCCGGCCACTGCAGCCTCAACCTGCTGGGCTCCGGTGATCCTTCCGCCTCAGTCTTCCAAGTTGCTGGAATTACAGGCGCGCGCTACCATGCCCGGCTAATTTTTGATTTATTGTAGAGATGAGGTCTTGCCAAATTGCCCAGTGTGGATCTCGAACCAGCGGGCTCAGGCAATCTACTCACCTCGGCCTCCCAAAGCAGTGGGATTACAGGTTGAGCCACCGAGCCCGGCCAGGACGTATGTCTAATAGGCCAATAGGACAAGTAAAAAAGAATGCTGCAAACAAGATATAGTATGCAAAAAAGACAAGTTAAAAAAAAAGAGAACTACAGGCCAATATCCCTAATGAACATAGATGCAAAAATTCTCAACAAGATTCTAGCAAATCGGATCCAGCGACACATCTGAAAAATCATTCACCATGACAATGTAGGCTTCATCTCTGGGATGTAGGGTTGGTTTAACATGTGCAAGACCATAAATGTAATTAAATACATCAATAGATATAAAAACAAGAACCACATGATTATATCATTAGATGCAGAAAAAGCTTTTGATAAAATCCAACATCCTTCTTGATAAAAACCCTAGAACACCTAGGCATAGAAGGAACATACCTCAAAATAGTAAACACCATCTACAGTAAATCCACAGCTAGCATATTGCGAAATGAACAGAAACTGGAAGCATTTCCCTTGAAAACCGGAACAAGACAAGGCTATCTATCCACCCTTACCCCTACTGTTCAATATTGTGTTGGAAGTCCTAGCTAGAGCAATAAGACAAGAGAAGGAAATCAGGGGTATCCAAACAGGAAAAGAGGAAGTTAAGTTATCTCTTTTTGCTGATGATATGAACCTTTACCTCAAAAATCCAAGAGAATCTGTCAAAACCCTCCTTGCACTGATAAATGACTTTGGCAAAACTATTGGGTACAAAATAAATGTTCAAACCACAATTGCATTCTTATACACCAACAACAAGTAGGCAGAGAACCAAATAAAAAACACAATCCTATTCATAATAGCCACAAAATATGAAATACCTCAGCATTTTCCTAACCAGAGAAGTGAAAGACCTTTGCAATGAAAACTATAAAACACTTCTCAAAGAAATCCAAGAAGACACAAACTAGTGGAAAGATATTCTCATATTCATGCTCATGTCCATCTTACCAAAGGCAAGCTACAGAGTCAACACAGTACCTATTAAATTATCAACATCATTCTTCTCAGATCTGGAAATGACAATTTGGGAATTCATATGGAAACAAATGACCACAAATAGCCAAAACATTCCTTAGCAAAAGAAACAAAGCAGGAGGTATCACACTTCCAGACATGAAATTTTACTATAAGACTACAACAATCAAAATAGCCTGGTATTGGTACAAGAACAGGTATATGGAACAATGGAACAGGATGTAAATTCTGGAAGCAAAACCTCAATCTCTCAACCAACTCATCTTTGACAAAGCCTCCACCAACAACCACTGGGGAGAGGAGAACCTATTCAGTAAATGGTGCAGGGAAGACTGGCTGACCACACCCAGAAGATTGAAACAGGACCCCTACTTATCACTGTACACAAAAATCAACTCTAAATGAATTAAAGACCTCAACATATAACCTCTAACTATAAGGATCTTAGAAAATGCAGGAGGCACCCTTACAGAACTCAGAGTAGGCAACCAATTACTGATCAAAACTCTAGCTGTTCATGCCATAAGAGATAAGATAGACAAGTGGGACCTCATTAAACTGAAAAGTTTCTGCAAAGCAAAAGAAACCATGAAGAAAGTGGGGAGACAGCCCACAGAATGGGAAAAATTATTTGCCAACTGTATATCTGACAAAGATCGAGCATCCAGGATCTACAAGGAACTCACACATGCTGAAAGGAAAAAAACAGCCCCAGTAAAAAGTGGGTAAAAGACATGAATAAACACTTCTCAAAAGAAGACATATGAGCAGCCAACAGACACATGAAAAAGTGTTCAGAGAAATGCAAATCAAAAACACATTAAGATACTATCTAACCTAGTAAGAATGACCATCATTAATAAATCAAACAACAGATTCTGGCGAGGGTGTGGAGAAAACAGAATTCTTCTACACTGCTGATGAGAATGAAAACTAGTTCAACCTCTATGGAAAACAGTGTGGTGATTTCTAAAAGAACTAGAAATTGACCTTCCATATGACCCAGTGATCCCACTTATGGGGAATATACCCAGAGGAACTCAAATCATTCTACAAAAAAAATACCTGTATGTGCATGTTTACTGCATCACTATTCACGATAACCAGAACATGGAACCGATTGTACTGCCTATCGAAACCTGATTGGATAAAAAAATGTGGTACATATACACAATGGAATATTACACAGCCATGAAGAAGGACAAACATATGGACTTCACAACAACTTGGATGGATTTAGAGTCCATAATACTCCGTGATCTATCACAGAAACAAAGAACAGAGTACCACATGGTCTCTCTCATAAGCAGACCCTGAACATTTACCATAATACTGTAAGAAAGGGATTGACAGTAGCGGAATACTGCTGGGGTAGGGGGAGGTGGGTGGGAGGTGGGGTGGGACACAACATCACTATGGGCACAAAGGGTACCTGATCTCAAACCAGGCAAAGTGGGGACCAAAAGGAGGCCCAAACTTTACCTGTACAATGTCCATATGTACATCTAATCCTTAATTGTACCATACATCCTTAAAATAAAAAAAAGAAAAGTAGAAAATAAATAGCAAGATAACACATTGAGAACTAATCATATCCATAATTACTTTGTTTGTAAATGTTCTAAATACTCCAACTACAAGACAAAAACAAAGCAAAACACAACTACATGCTGTTTAGATAAAGATAAAGGCATAAATGATTTAGAATTAAAATGATAAGCACGCAAACATTAATTATAAGAAAGTTGCAACGGTTATATTAATTTCTGATGAAGTACATTTCAGGACTTCGAATATTCCCAAAGATAAATAATAACATTTCATAATAATACAAGGATTAATTCACCAAAAACATATAACAATCCCAAATGTTTCACCAAGTAACAGAGCTTCAAATATATGAAGCAAATAATGACAGAACTGAGAGAAGGAACAGAGAAATACACAATTATGGTTGGATATTTTAACATTTGTTCTTTAATAATTTATAGACAGAAGATCAATGAGGATATAGAAGTCTTGATCAACTCTTTTAATGAAAAGACATTAACAGAACATTCTACTTACCATCTGTAGAAAACTCATTATTTCTGAATTCACAAGGAAAACTTATGAAAGTAGAACCATAATATGGGCTGTTAAACAATTTTCAATAAATCTAGAGAAAGGGTACACAAAGCTTATTCTGTGATTACAGTAGAATTTATCAGTTAAAAAGACATTTCTGAAAAATCACCAAAATCTTTTAAACAACATACATCTAAGAATCTCATGAGTTAAAGAAGAAATAACAAAGTACAACAGCAAACATTTTAGTTGAATGATAATACAAATACAACATATCAAACGTGGGGGTGTGTCTAACTGTTTTTTGGGGAAAATTTAAGCTTCTCAATGCTTATATTAGATAGGAAGAATGATTTAAGATGGATTATTGAAAATTTTATTGTAAGAATATAGAAAAAAAGAGCAAATTTAAGTAGGGAGAAAATAATAAAGATGAGTGGATATCAATAAAATAAAAGTACATAAACAACATAGAAAAAACAAAAAATTCAAAAGCTCATCAAAATGGTCAATAAAATAGATAAAATTCTAGGTAGAGTACTTAAAAAAAAAAGAAAACAGGAATAACCAATATCAGGAATAAAAGAAGGAACACATTACAGACCCTAAGACACTTTGTAGTGAATAAGGGAATGTTTTGAACATTGAATGCCAATGAAGTTGATAACTTAGAGGAAATTCTATTAATAATCCAAATTTGCAAAATTGACACAGGAAGGAATAGTCTGGACAGCCTAATACTTATTAAAGCCATTTAATTTGTAATTTAAAGCCTTCCTAGGTAAATAAACTGTGGTATATCTGTATAATAGAATATTATTCAACAATAAAAAGAAATAAAGGATTTTTACAACATAAATTAACATTGAAAACATTATGCTAAGTGAAAAAAGTCAGCTACAAAGAGCCATGCATTGTATGATTCTGTTTATATAAAATGTCCAGAATAGGCAATTTTTTTTTTTTTGAGTTGGAGTCTCACTCTGTCACCCAGACTGGAGTGCAGAGGCCGCTCCCGGCCACCGCAGCCTCGACCTGCTGGGCTCCAGCGATCCTTCCGCCTCAGCCTTCCAAGTAACTGGAACTACAGGCACGCGCTACCATGCTCGGCTAATTTTTTGATTGATTGTAGAGATGAGGTCTCACCAAGTTGCCCAGGCGGGTCTCAAACCCGCGGGCTCAGGCAATCCACTCACCTCAGCCTCCCAAAGCATGGGATTACAGGCTGAGCCACCGAACCTGGCTTGGAATAGGCAAATTTATAGAGAAAGAAAGAAGGCTAGCAGTTGCCCAGGGCTGTGAATGGAGCCATGAGTATTGAGGGGTGATGGCTATAGGGTGCAAGATTGCTTTTTGAGGTAACAGGAATGTTCTAAAATGCATTGTGGTGATGGATGCATAATCCTGTCAATATGCTAAAACCATTAAAGTGTGTATTCTAAATGGGCAACTTGTACAGCACGTGAATTATATTTCAATAAAGCAGTTAAAAAAAACCCAAACCTTCCTATAACAAATAGTTCTGGCTAAGTGGTTTCACTGCTAAGTTCTTCCAAAAAGGGTGAAATGATATTTATTTCACAAAACTATTCCAGACTACAGAAGAGGAGGAAATACTTCCCAACTCACAGGGGGATTTCAACATTACCCTGATATCAAAGCCAGGCAATGACATTACATGAAAAGAAAACTAGAGACCAATATTTCTCATAAATAATGATGCAAAATTGCTTGGCTAAATGTTAGAAAATGGAATCCAGTAATATATAAAAGGTATGCTATATCAAAATCAAGTGAAGTTTATCCAACAAAGTATGGTTGGTTTAACATTTGAAAATCAACTGATGCAATTCATCATATTAACAGAATAGATGATAAAAATATATAATCATTTTAATAGAAGAAAAAAGCATTTGAAAAAATTTCTCATCTATTTATGATACAAATTCTCAGCAAACTGAGAAAAAAATGAATTTTTCCCAACCTTATAAAGGGCATTTATGAAAAACCTACAAATAGCATTATATTTAATACTGATAGACTGATCATTTTTCTCCTAAGATTGGGAATCAGTCAAAAATATTTGTTCTTACCATATGTATTCAACACTGTACTGACTCTAGCAAGTTCAATAAGGCAAGAAATAGAAATAGTATACACATTGGAAACGAAAAAGTCAAACTGTCTTTATTAGTAGATAACACATTCAGGTATGTAGAAAATTCTAAGGAATCTACAAAAAGCGTACTAGAAGTAATAAATGAACTTATAAAGGTCACAGATATACAGTCAATGTATGAAAAGCTATTGTTTATTTTTGTATTCATAATGAACACTATGTTCACAAAATGACTTGTATTATATTGCTTCTGGCACCTTTATCTTCAGGATGTCAAACTTGCAAGCAATCCAAATGTTCATCTTCATTCAAAATCTATGAACAATTTGTTGTTTAAATTTATATAATGGATAATAGCAAAAAATAAGTTAACTCTTGTGATATGCAATAATATGCTTTTTTCTTATAGAAATTATGTTGAGCAAAAGAAGTCAGATTAAAGACCACATATTGTAGGATTTATTTTATGAAGTTATGGAATAAACAAAGTTAATTTAAGGTGAAAAATCTGACTAGTGGTTGTCTTGGAGTAGGGAAGATCACTGGGATGAAACAAAGGAAACTTTGTGGAATGATAGAAGTTCCTATATTAAGAATGGTTTGTGAGTTACTGAGATGTATCCATTTGTCAAAATTGTACAGCTAAGAATTATGAGTCAATATACCGAAATTTTACCTAAAAAATACCGGTAATCATCATTACTGTCATTGAGTGTGGAGAGTTAGGCATAGATGATAGAAGACTGGCAAAATGCTAGTAGTTGCTGAAACTAGATGGAATATATAAGAACTTATTATACTCTTCTGTTTATATTTTGTTTGCAATGTTCCATTATTAAAAGTTAAACAAGATGAACTCAAAATGGATTACAGATCTAAACAGTCGGACAAAAAATACAAGTTATAAAAGAAGACATAGATGAAAAAAGTCATAACCTTGGACTAGGCACACAATTTTAGATAGAACAACAACAAAAATGCACTAACAACAATATAAATTGAACTTCATAAAAATTTAAAACTCTGTTCCTGGAAATACTACTAAGAAAATGAAAAGCAGGCCACTCACCAAACCACATATCTCTCTTCTAGTAAATTGCACTTGAAGATTTTTTTAAAGGTTTGCCCTGATTAACCTCACTCATACTATACTTTCCAGCATTTTTAATTTCTTCTGTGCCCTTTATACTCCTCATAGACGATAGATTTTACAGTATCATTGCATAAGTTAGCACTTTTCCTAATTATAAGTCCCTAAGAAAAAGAATTTAAGAAAAATAATTCAGTTTTGAAGAGATTTAAGTTGCTTGGCAGCTCCAGCTCCAGTCTTTGCAGTAATTTCTGCCATTTAATTACTCTTCTTTGCCAGCATCTATGAGAAAGGGGGAGATTTCTTCTACAGATACCCCGACCTTGACAGGTATATCTTATAACATTATTGTTGCTTGAGTACTAATGTTAACATAATGAAGATTTTGACTTAAGTTTCATTTTATCTACTTTCTCAGGAGCTAATTGAGGCTATTTTACTGAAGTCCTCTTGACTGCCATTTCTTCTCTCCTGCCAGGTTTGTGCTTCTTATTGAAGTTGGGAATCTAATGTTAAGTGATTGGCTTAGGTACTTTCGAAATCAATTATCTGTCAGAAGTTTGAGAGCTAATGCACATACATGACACATATATGCAAAGATACTTTATTGCATGTCAGTCTTTATATGCTTTTGAATGTGACATATATAATAATATCACCCCACTTAGAAATAAATAGAAGAAAGATGCCTTTTTTCAGAGATATTCATGTTTTGGAAGTTGACAGTGCTGCACAGAATGGGAAAATGTCAAAATACACTTTTTTTTTTTCTCACTGTTTGCTCTGGAGTGATCATCAGGTAACATGGCTATAGAGAAGCCCAGCATCAGATAGTTTTGTAAATGAAGTTGCCATGGCAACTCTCTCTGAAGTAACAAATTCCCCTTAGAGTTTCCAGAGAATCTTCAATTTCTGCACTTGGATCTCAAGGAGAGTCTACCTTATGGACTTATTTTGATTTTGTTTTCATAAATTATTTTTCTCCATTTGTAGTTTTTGAACAGTGGGATTGAGACAGAGATTGGGATTCACTGAGTCACTCTGGGAGACGACGATTCTAAGTGCAACGTGACAGATGAAGCACTGCCATTGCTGAGACTGAGCTGACAGTGAGCAAGTTCTCACAGGTCTATGTATGTGCACATCCTCATAAACACACACAAGCCTGTGTGAAGTGGTTTTAGTTGGACTTTTCTGGAAGATACCAAGTAGACTTGGTATCTGGTTGTGTGTTCAGATTTTATAAAACTTCTCAGGCAGAGTCTGGTGGCTTGGCCTGTAATCCCAGCACTTGGGGAGGCCAAGGTGAGTGGATTGCCTGAGGCTGCAGGTTCGAGTCCAGCCAGGACAACTTGTGAGACCTCGTCTCTACAATAAATAAAAAATTAGCCAGCCATGGTAGCGCGCGCCTGTAGTTCCAGTTACTCGGATGGCTGAGGCGGAAGGATCGCCTGAGCCCAGCAGGTCGAGGCTGTGGTGGCAGTGAGTGTGCCACTGCACTCCAGCCTAGGCGACAGAGTGAGACTCCAACTAAAAAAAACAACAAAGCCGGGCTCGGTGGCTCAGCCTGTAATCCCGCTCCTTGGGAGGCTGAGGTGAGTGGATTGCCTGAGCCCGCGGGTTCGAGACCCGCCTGGGCAGGCGAAACCTCATCACTACAGTAAATAAAAAATTAGCTGGGCGTGGTAGCGCGCGCCTGTAGTTCCGGCTACTCGGAAGGCT
>CAUYQG010106782.1:0-14184 GCA_963574415.1 Tarsius wallacei
TTTGGGAGGCTGAGGTGAGTGGATTGCCTGAGCCCGCGGGTTCGAGACCCACCTGGGCAAGCGAGACCTCATCTCTACAATAAATCAAAAAATTAGCCGAGCGTGGTAGCGCACGCCTGTATTTCCAACTACTTGGAAGGCTGAGGCAAAAGGATCGCCGGAGCCCAGCAGGTCGAGGCTGTGGTGGCCAGGAGCAGCCACTGCACTCTAGTCTGGGTGACAGAGTGAGACTCCAACTCAAAAAAAAAAAAAAAAGTTGTGGGACACATGAATAAACAAAATAACTATAGAAAAAATTAGAAAAGTCAAAGATCTATCAAAAGGCACTAGACTAATACAGTTCTATTGGACATATAAGGAGTTTGCTATTTCTGTTATTTTAAACTATTACTGAACTTTAAAAATTAAAAAAATGCCCTTCCAAATTTATTTTGTAGAACTGGTATTACATGCAAGCCTGATTTTTTAATACAAAAAAAGAGCAGTAAGTTATAAATGCTAAACAAATGTTAAATGAAAATCATAAAATCACCCATTAGGTTTTGTTACATGATAAAATAACTTGAACATTAAGAAATGTACTATAATGCTAGATATTACAAAGGCATGTAATGATATTTTACGAACACTTCTGATTTAAATAAATAATCTAGAAATAAAAGTAAATAATCTTACTATTATTATGTATATATAGGTGTATATATAAATTATGTTAAAATACCTCACAAAATATACAAAGTAAAATGCCCATCATATTTAACAGTGAAACATCAAAGGCATCCCAACTAAAGTCAGAAAAGAGCAGGTATGCCTATTAACACCATTCTAGCTAATGCAATAAGACAAGAAAAAGAAATAAGAAACATAAATTGCAAAAGAGAAAAGTTTGTGATACTTATAGATGACATCAATATGGTTCCTCCCTCCAGAGGCTCTAAGGAGGAAACCCCTTCCTTGCTTTTTTCTAGCTTTGAAAGCTTCATTCCTTGCATTCCTTGACCCCTTCCTTCATCTTCAGGCCAGCAACTTAACATCCTCAAATCTCCCTCTGCTATGTCTTCGCGTGGCCTCCTCCTCTTTGTTAAATCTCCCTCTGCCTTTCTCTTATAATGACACTTGTAATGACATTTAAGGCCCATCTAGATAATCCAGGATAATCTCCCCATCTCAAAAGCCTTAATGTAATCACATCTGCAAAGTCACTTTTGCCATATAAGGTAGCACTCACATTTTACAAGGATTAGAGTTTGGACATATTATTCAGCCTACCATAATATCTAACTCACACAATGGCAAAAATATATTTCAGATTGATTTAAAATAACCAAAAAAATGGATTGGACTTTAGGAAACTATTTTCCTGACTGAGGGGTCTGGTGGTTAAGAATTGGAAAGAGCCTCTCAAATCTAGGCAAGAAACAATAAATATTTGCAAAACATAATCTATATAAATACCCAGTCTTATTTCCTTTACAATTAGAAAATTAGTCTACTTATGTGTTTTAATAGAATTTAAATGTTACCAGGTTAGTGAGGACATGAGACTCAAAATCACAAATATTTTCTAAGTGTTTATTTGAATTCATAATAAAGACTAAGGCTACTCCTATTTTTAAAAACGTACAAATTAGACTTATGAAGAAAAGAATACTATGATCTCTAATAACTAAGAGTTTCCAGCTGAGCACAGTGGCTCACACCTGTAATCCCAGCACTTTGGGAGGTGGAGGTGGGAGGATTGGTTGAGTCCAGGAGTTCGAGACCAGCCTGGGCAAAAAAAATTTTTAAAAGTTAGCCAGACGTGATGTCCCACATACACAGGAGGCTAAAGTGGGACAATGGCTTGAGCCCAGGATTTGGAGGCTACAATGAGCCACTGTGCCACTGCACTCCAGCCTGGACAACAGAGTGAGACCCTGACTCAAAAAATAAAAATACATAAAAAATAAAAGAATTTCCACTTACTGAGTTCTTAAAAATTTTCAAGCTCCAAGTGAGGTAATCTGCATATACTTACCTTGATCCTACTTGATCTTGCCCTCGTTTATGTCTCTTGACATCTTTGTGAACCTCTATTCCTAGCTTACACTCCCCACTATATTCCAAACATCTAGCCTGTCTGGAACTTGTTCTGACATGAGAGGCCTTATTTGCTAAGCTCTCTGCTGACAACCTTTCAGGGGCCTTCAAATGGCTGGCTCCTTCAGCTTTGTTCAGGCTTTATTCTATTCAAGCTTTAGCTCAAGTATTACCTCTTCAGAGAGCTCTCCCTTGATTACCCAGTCTAATGTGGCACTATCTCCTGATCTCCAACTCCACTGGTTACAGAATTTATTGGGACAGCTGATCTGGTTAGCTAGCAATGCATCACTCTGACATATTGTTTGAAGCTTTGCATGGGGTTAAATAGGAAAATTTTTCTCAGATATAGTATGTTTATTTTTCCAAATGCACATGAGCCATCATACCCTCCTGTTTAAAGAAACTTCATGATTTATTAATTTGGAAAACGAAAACTCTTCTGTAATTGAATTTATGCAATATTCAACTTACCAAGCATTTGGGAATTTTTATACTTAAGGTTTTCTAAAATGATATACACCTATAAACATGTGACTTGGAAATGCTATGAACTCATTATTTTATTTTGTAGTGAGTTTGATCTGGAAAAAGGCAATGTGATCAAGCCTACATTAGATAATGACTAACATTATCTAATGTTCAAATCATTTGAAATGATGATTTAAGAATGCAGAGAAGCCGGGCTCGGTGGCTCAGCCTGTAATCCCGCGCCTTTGGGAGGCTGAGGTGAGTGGATTGCCTGAGCCCGCGGGTTCGAGACCCGCCTGGGCAAGTGAGACCTCATCTCTACAATAAATCAAAAATTAGCCGGGCGTGGTAGCGCGCGCCCGTAGTTCCAGCTACTCGGGAGGCTGAGGTGGAAGGATCGCCGGAGCCGAGCGGGTCGAGGCTGCGGTGGCCGGGAGCGGCCGCTGCACTCCAGTCTGGGTGACAGAGTGAGACTCCAACTCAAAAAAAAAAAAAAAAAAGAATGCAGAGAAACCATATCACTAAATATCACAAAGGGACCATTTGTGCCATTTATATTCTTATTTAATTTAAGAATCTCAGAGGCAAGAATCTTAAGTTGTATGAATGATTTTGTTAATGCTTTTCCTCATATTTCTAATACATTGAATATTCTATTCAGTTGTAGGTTTTTGAAGAAGTTTAAATAGGTAGGTAATGTGCTCAACAAAGTGAAGTACTGTCAGCCCTCCATATCGAAGCTTCTACATCCAGGGATTCAACCATCAGTGGATCAAAAATATTCTGAAAATATTCTGAAAATACGTAAAACAATAAAAATAATACAAATTTTAAAACAATACAATATAACAAGAATGTGCATAGCATTTACATTGTATTAGGTATTATAAGTAATCTAAAGATGATTTAAAGTATACAGAGGATGTGTATACATTATATGCAAATATACTATTTAAAAGGGAATTGATCATTTGTGGAGTTTGGTATCTGTAGAGGGTAGGAAGGACGCTTGAACCAATCCCCTGAGGATATCAAAGGATGACTGCACTGCTGAAATACGGGCCTACTAGTCTTCCTTGATGTCCTCTCACCAAGGCTCACTTACAAACTCAGTGAAATGGCCTTCCATCCCACTTTACTTTTGCAGCAGAAAGAACAATCAGTCGGACACAGGTCTGAACCCTTAGTCTATCACTAGCTAGATGTATGAGGACAGGCAAGCTCCTTACTGAGACTCAGGGGTTCTAAACATTATTTGTTCTTATTCTCATCTAAAAATAAAATTCTTGGAAAAGAAAGTAACACTTTAGAATATCACTCCATGTAGAAATAAACCTCCTACTTCAGTGTTAACAAAATCTGTGAACTTGCCCCTAAATGTTGAAATTATAAGATCAGCATTCCTAAGAGGGCCTGAAGCAACTCTCTGAATGTTAGCACTCTGAAATCATATTTACATACAAACAGGGATCTGAATATTTTATTAATTCAGTCAACAAATACATACAAAACTTGCCCTGTACATGGCACAAGTGAGAAATCATGCGTTACACAGTCAAGAAAACCCAGATCTTTTCCTCAAAGAGATGACAAAAGAGGATTATAAAAGAGGAAATAGCCCTGGCCATGAATATGTACAATACTACAACACGAGGCAGTAACATTAAAAATGTTTAATGGCGATGAATTTTTAAAAGATTCAGTTTTTTATTTATTTTTTAAGATGTGGGGTACAGGCCAGGCTCGGTGGCTCAGCCTGTAATCCCAGCACTTTAGGAGACCGAGGTGAGTGGATTGCCTGAGCCAGAGGGTTCGAGACCCGCCTGGGCAACTTGGTGAGACCTCATCTCTACAATAAATCAAAAAAATCAGCCGGGCATGGTAGCATGCGCCTGTAGTTCCAGCTACTTGGAAGTCTGAGGCGGAAGGATCGCTGGAGCCCAGCAGGTCAAGGCTGCAGTGGCCGAGAGTGGCCACTGCACTCCAGTTTGGGTAACAGAGTGAGACTCTAACTCAAAAAAAAAAAAAAAAAAAAATCAATATGTGGGGTACAACTCAGGATTAGGTATACAAGTGGCCATCATACAGGTAAAGTTTGGCCCTGCATTTGGTCCCCACTTTGAGTTTTCCATTTCATTTTTTTGAAAGCAGGATTTATTGAGATGACAGAAAAGTCCCACAGTGAGAGGAGACCCAAGGGGGTTTCCCGAGTTTTTCATTTCTTATGAATCCTGTTACACATTTCAAAAATCGTTCACTCACATCTCACTGTCATATGTGCCAGACGTTCTTCTAAGTGCTCTTGTATCAAGTCATTTGATCCTCAAAACAATCATGTGACGTAGTTGCCATTTCACAGGTGAAAAAACTAAGGAACTATGCTTGAAAAATGTGTCCAAGTTTACAAATCTAGTAATGAGCAGAGCTGGTCTTTGAACCTACAGAGTCAGCCTCCAATGGCCACACTTTTAATTATTCTGCTTTACCACTTCTTAACATACTTAATCATATATCTTTGGAGGTTGTATCATACCAATATATAAAAATTTGTTTGTTCTTATAGCTACAGAGTATTCCATTTTATGGCAGCATCATAATTCATTAAAATCATCCCCTAATGACAAACCTTTGGCTTGTCCCTAATCTTTTGCTATTGCTAACTATGCTTCTATAAATAATGGCTATACATTTTGTATGATATTGCTACCTATGATTCTCTGAGAGACAAGTCCATGACTACCAGGACCGTAAAGTGGCACTACCCCGTTAATGCATTACCTGTCTTGGATTTGAGGTAGGTTTACTACGTGTAATGAGAAGACTGAAAAATTGCAGCCGGGCTCAGTGGCTCAGCCTGTAATCCCAGCGCTTTGGAAGACCGAGGTGAGCGGATTGCCTGAGCCTGCGGGTTCAAGACCTGCCCGGGCAACTTGGCAAGACCTCGCCTCTATATTAAAATAAAAAATAGCCGGGCATGGTAGCGCACGTCTGTAGTCCCGGTTACTTGGAAGGCTGAGGCGGAAGGATCACTGGAGCCCATAAATCTTCATGGTGCCAGGAGGTCGTCGCTGGGGTGGCTGTGAGCGTGCATGCCACTGCACTCCAGCCTGGGCGACAGAGTGAGACTCCAACTCAAAAAAGAAAAAAAAAAGAAAAGAAATTGCAAACAAAGTGATGAAAGAAATCATATTGACTGGGACAAGATGGAGTTCCTGCAGATCCTGAAGCATGGGCTGCAGCAAGTTTTGGCTCAGGAGCCTATGCAGCGATCTACAAATTTTCTTCAGGGAAAGGGATGTAAAGGCTGGTACTCGTAGGGGAAGACAAAGATGGAAACGAACGGCATAAGAACAAGCGGTTTTTTTGTCTGTCACTGATGAATTATATACATTCCCAAAATGGACGGCAGAAATACGTTATGGGATATGGATAGAAAAAGGTGCCATTCAAATGGCATCGTTGGCTTCTTTATGACAGATGATCCTCCAACAACATCAACTGTTCATAAATTCACTTGGACAAACCATAAATTCAACATGAGTGGCACTCCTGAATAGTATGTTCCTTATTCTACCACTAGAAAGAAGATTCAAGAGTGGGTCCCACTTTCAACACCTTACAAGTAAAGTCAATGAAAAACAGTTTAAAGACATAAAATGTGGGACTTTTCATGTAATTACACTTTTACTGGCTTTTACTTGATTAAAATGGTTTCGCTTTAAAAAAAAGAAATCACAATAGTAGGCAGTAGCATTTGAGCAAGGCCTTAAAATAGAGAGAAGTTAATTTATATAGGTATATTAGTTTCATATAGATTTCGTAGTAATAAAATGACTGGAGCCATTTTTCACAGACAGTAGAATGCTAAAGTAATCCTGTATCTTAAGTGGATGTACAGATCTAAAGGCTTAAAATTGAGCAATATTGTTTTTGAGGTTAATAGCTAAAAGAAATCATAAAGCAGGTCCTATAAGAGTTAGAAATAAATCTTCATGGTGCTATAAAAAATTTCCTAACGCACTGACATAGCACACTAATGTATTCAAATGTGCCCGTGCAGCTGGAGCAGATACTGCCACAACAGTTGGTATAATCACAGATGGAAGGATTATAATGGAAGTATAAAAGCAAAAAGAGATAAAGCAAAACTGAGTGGCCTTAAATTAGGTGGTAAATCATTCCATTTTAAATCCTGTAGTTCAGAATTCAAACTAAGGGCCCATGTTTGAAGAAACTAATGGAAAATTTAGTAGAAGTCATTCAGAAGGCACTGAAAAAGAACACTGCTTTTGTAATGGAAAAATACTTCAGATCACCATAAAGTTCAATGTTAGCCAAATTCTTAAGGAAGTCATGGCACCACACCTTGAGGAAACATGAGTCATTAAATATTGTAAATAAGAATATTACTTTTATTAATCAGGACTCTGTGTTGCAAGTGAAAAGAATACTTCAAACCAACGTAATGAAAAAAAGGATGAGGAGAAAGAGATTTACTGGCATTCACAAGTATAAAAGACAAAGGTTGCACTGCCTTCAGAAATGAATAAATCTAGGGATTCAAAAGATACCACTAGAATTTTCTCTCCTTCTCTCAGATCTGCTTTCTGCCATGTCGAGTTCATTTTCTTGAACTGCAAACAGCTAAGGATATGGCTACAGGGAATTTCAACCACATAAGATCATAGTTTAGCAGCCCAAACAAAGCAGCGCCCTTCTTCTGGCAAGTTCCCAAGAAGAGGATCTAATTGGCCCAGTTTGGGTTATGTGCCTACCAATTATGAAACACTGTGGCTATAGATATAGATGATTATGATTGATCAGGCCTGGGTCACTTGCCAACACCTTTGACAGAGGGAAGTACCCTAGAAGTTAAATAATGAAGGTAAAGGAGACATGATGGACAAAGAGGTGTAGTTACTGGAAGGGGAAGTGCGGTTTCTAGGTAGACAAAATAACAGATGTTCATGTCATAAGGCAGTGTGAAAATATGTAATAGTAGAATAGAAATTGTATATAGGCTCTGATTACAACTAAATAAAATTTTGAATTCATATTGACTTAGAGTAAAAGGAAAACTAACCGCAGCAATATGGATGGAACTGGAGAATATCATCCTAAATGAACTAACTCAGAAACAGAAAACCAGGAAAACCAAACACCGCATGTCCTCACTTACAGGTGGGAGCTAAATGGCCACAAAGATGGAAATAATAGAAACTGGGGACACTAATAAGTGGGGAGGAAGGGAGGGTAGGATTAGGGTTTAGAAATTACCTACTGGGTACAATGTTCACTATCTGGGGAATGGACCATCTGAGACCACTCCCCACCACTACACAACATGTCTGTGTAACAAACGTGCTTGTACCCCGGTTCTAAAATAAAAATTTTTTAAAAGGAAAACTAATAAATAAAAAGAAGAACCACTGCCAAATAAGAACCACTGGTAGTGATTCTCAATCGGGGTAAGTTTGCTCCCAGGGGACATTTGGCAGCGTGTGGAGACGTTTCTGGCTGTCGCAAATAGTATGCTACCTAATGGTTAGTAGTGGTGCTGCTAAACATCCTACAATGCACTGGACAGCCCCTCTCCCACCCAAGAACTATGAATTATCTTTCCAAAAATGTCAACAATGCCACCATTGAGAAACTTTGGCAGATGAGCAACAGAAGTTATTTTGTTTCCTTTAAAAAGAGCTATTATCGCTCAATAGAAAGGAAGGTGGGAAAGTAAGGGAAGGAAGAAGTGGAAAGAAAGGAAATAAAATGTTTGGAAGATTATGTGAAAGAAGAAGACAAAAGAATGAGGGACACAAATAAATTGGAAGTCAAGACACCTTATTTCTACTCCCACCTCTACCATTTTCTGCCAGTGTGACCCTGACAAATCTTAGATTTTTTGAGAATCAGTTTCATCACTGGTGAAAGGAGTTGAATTGTTAGCCTGCTTCTGAGATTCTTCCAGTTAAAAAAATTCTATGACATTCTCTTGGGTAATCAAGCAGACTTGGGAAAAAGTTAATCAAGTTTTAATACTCTGTGTTCAGAACTAGTTAAATTCTGCCATGCCATGCTATTATGTACACATAATAGGATTTCTCTTTTTTATCAACATTTTTGGTATTAAATGACTTATGGTGCCAGTTTAAAGAACTTAGACTTTTTCTCACGTATTGACAATAGAAAAAAGTAATAATGTCCATTTTTTCAGTGCTCTTATGACAAACGTTCAGTTTTTGTTTGTTTGTTTTGAGTTGGAGTCTCACTCTGTCGGCCAGACTGGAGTGCAGTGGCCGCTCCCAGCCACCGCAGCCTCAACCTGCTGGGCTCTGGCGATCCTTCCCCCTCAGCCTTCCAAGTAGCTGGAACTACAGGCGTGCACTACCACGCCCAGCTAATTTCTGATTTATTGTAGAGATGAAGTCTCACCAAGTTGCCCAGGCGGGTCTCGAACCCGCGGGCTCAGGCAATCCACTCACCTCGGCCTCCCAAAGCGTTGGGATTACAGGCTGAGCCACTGAGCCCGGCCTTCAGTTTTTTAATTAAGAAAGAACACATAGACCTGAACTCTTTAAAAAAAAAAAAAAAAGAAAAGCTACATTAATGTTATAAAGGGTAGGGGAACTGGATTAGAATAAAAATGATTAAAGAGACATAAAAAACAAATGTAATATGTGAACCTTGGTTGCATCCTGAATTTTAAAAAACAAAAAGCAAAAAATGTCTCTGGTTTCTAGTCTAGCATGAATAAAGCTTAGAAGTTGCCACTCTGTCCTAACCACAAGTAAAAGTATGAAAAAAACTGATAACTTTTCTTAGATTTATTGCAGAATGAGATCACAGAGCAAACTGCTGCACAAAAAACTGAAGAGACAGATAGGAAAATGCAGATAATCACAACTTAGAGCAAAAACCCCTGAACAGAAGCCACTGCAGGGGCTAGTGCTGGACTAGGAAAACTTGAACTCAAATTGACAAACTGCCGGAGGTTCAGTGTGGACAAAGCTGAGAGCTTAGATCTCCAGGAGGACCCAGTGTTGGAGAAAACGGGGACATACTTTTGTGGGTTTTGCTTCCAAGAGCCTGATCTGATTCTCACAGTGAATATTGCAGAAAAATTTCCTCATGCTCCCTGCAGGAGGAGGAGAAAAGGAATCATTTTTATTAAAAAAAATTATTATAGGCTGGGCTCAGCGGCTCAGCCTGTAATCCCAGCGCTTTGGGAAGCCGAGATGAGTGGATTGCCTGAACTTGCGGGTTCGAGACCCACCTGGGCAAGTTGGCAAGACCTCATCTCTACAATAAATCAAAAATTAGCCGGGTGTGGTAGCGCGTGCCTGTAATTCCGGCTACTCGGAAGGCTGAGGTGGAAGGATCACGGGAGCCCAGCGAGTTGAGGCTGCGGTGGCCAGGAGCGTGCCACTGCACTACAGTCGGGGGACAGAGTGAGACTACAACTCAAAAAAAAATTATTATAGATATGTGGGGTACAGGTCAGGATTAGTTACACAAGCAGGCTTCGTGAAGGTGAGGTTTGAACCTCCCATTGGCCCTCACTTCCCCTGGTTTAGAACCTGGTACCCTTTGTGATGCTACATGTCCCCTCCCTCTCTTCCTCCCCTGGCAGTGTCCATCAACTGCTGATCTCTCCCTTGTGCTATTGTGATTAATGTTCAGGTCCCACTTAAGAGTGAGAACATTTGGGATTCAGTTATTTGTTTCTGTGAAAGATCACTAAGTATGATGGTCTCCAACTCCACCAATCTGTACAAATTCCATGATTTTTTTCTTCTTTATGGCTGCATAATACTCCATCGTATACATGTACCACATTTTCTTTATCCAGTTCACTTTTGATGGGCAGTGGGGTTGGTTCCATGTTTTTGCTATTGTGAATAGTGCAGCTATAAACAAGCGTGTACAGGTGTCTTTTTTGTACAATGTTTTATGCTCCTCAGGGTATATTCCCAGGAGAAGAATTGCTGGATCGTGTGAAAGGTCAAATTTTGGTTATTTTAAGAATCACCACACTGCTTTCCATAGAGGTTGAACTAGCCTGCATTCCCACCCCAACAGTGTAGAAGTGTTCCCTTTTCTCCACATCCTCATCAGCATCTATTGTTTTTTCATTTATTGTTGAGGGTCATTCTTACTGGAGTTAGGTGATCTCTCATTGTGGTTTTGATTTGCATTTTGCATTGTGGTTTTGATTAGTGAGGCTGAGCATTTTGTCATGCATCTGTTGGCTGCTTGTATATCTTCTTTTGAGAAGTGTCTATTCATGTCCTTTGCCCACTTTTTGATAGGATTGTTTGTTTTTTCCCTTTCAGCTAGTTTGTCTTCCTTGTAGATCCAGGATGTTAGACCTTTGTCAGATACATAATTAGCAATTTTTTTTCCCATTCTGTCAGTTGTCTCCCCACTCTCTTGATGGTTTCTTTTGCTGTGCAAAAGCTTTTCAGTTTGATGAGATCCCACTTGTCCATCTTAGCTTTTATGGCATTCGCTTTTGGGGATTTGGTCAAGAATTGGTTGCCTACTCCAATGTGCGTGAGTGTTTCCTATATTTTCTTCTAGGATTCTTATAGTTTGAGGTTTTACTTTTAGGTCTTTCATCAATTTGGAGTTGGTTTTTGTATGTGGTAATAGGGAGGGGTCCTGTTTCATTATTCTGCATGTAGTCAGTCAGTTTTCCCTGCACCATTTGCTAGATATGGTCTCCTTTCTCCCATGGTTGTTACGGGTGGCTTTGTCATAGATGAGTTTGTTGAGAAATCGAGTCTTTGCTTCCATAATCTCTGTCCTGTTCCATTGGTCTATGTGTCTATTCTTGTACCAGTACCAGGCTGTTTTGGTTACTGTAGGCTTGTAGTGAAGTTTAAAGTCTGGAAATGTGATACCTCCTGAAGGAAACAGGGAGATAAGTTGGCAAGACCCTTATGTCTTAAAAATACACAAGCTTGACAAGGTCCTTGTGTTTCTGGCCTGGTTCCAACAGGAGTTTGGCCAGTGTTTTCTTCTCTCCATGTTTGCCCCTGGGAATGTTGATTTAGTAGAATTCAGGTGGTGTGACCTCTAGTCTGCATAGACTGGATGTAGCCTGCTTCAATAATAACTTTACTAAGAACTTCAAGCCAGGCTCGGTGGCTCAGCCTGTAATCCCAGCACTGTTGGAGGCTGAGGTGAGTGGATTGCCTGAGCCCGCGGGTACGAGACCCGCCAGGGCAACTTGGCGAGACCTCATCTCTACAATAAATCAAAAAAAAAAAATTAGCCGGGCGTGGTAGCGCGCGCCTGTAGTTCCAGCTACTCGGAAGGCTGAGGCAGAAGGATCACCGGAGGCCAGCAGGTCAAGGCTGCGGTGGCCGGGAGCGGCCACTGCACTCCAGTCTGGGCAACTGAGTGAGACTCCAACTCAAAAAAAAAAAAAGAACTTCAAAGAACACAGATGTTCATAGATTTACTTAGACTCTCAGAAAACAAAGATGTCAGTGCTATAGTAAGCTTGCCAGGGAAAGTCCTGAACATTAATGTTTTCCCAGATGCTGCTAGTATTAAAATCTCTCTTGTTTATGTAGTTTTGCTCTATATAAGAAAACATGCTGTAAGAATAAACTTGCTCTCACCTATTGAGGCGAAAGACCTCCCAATCCTGCTGTTCTTTGTTTCTTTTCTCATTCCCTCCCCGCACCTAGGCCCTGCTCTATGGAGGCTGGACCTCCACAACCTCCCACTTTGTTCCTTTTGCTGAGTATTGTTTTGGCTATTCAAGCTCTTTTTTGTTTCAATATGAACTTCTATATTGTGTTTCCAAGTCTGAGAAACATGATGTTGGTAATTTGATGGGAATTGTATTGAATCTGTAGATTGCCTAGGGTAGGATGGACATTTTGACAATATTGATTCTTTCAATCCATGGGCATGGAATTCTTTTCCATTTGTGTCATCCTTGATTTCTTTGAGCATTGTTTTGTAGTTTTTGTTGTAAAGGTGTTTCACTTCTCTGGTTAGGCGGATTCATTTGTGCGCATGGCTATTGTGAATGGGGCTGTGCTTTTTATTTGGCATGCTGTCTGCTTGTTGCTGGTGTATAGAAATGCAACTGGACTGGGGGCCCTGGCTCAAGCCTATAATCCCAGTACTTTGGGAGACTGAGGTGAGAGGATTGCCTGAGCCCAGGTCTTCAGGACCGGCCAGGGCAACATGGTGAGACCTTATCTCTATAATAAATCAAAAAATTAGCCGGTTGTGGTATTGCGTGCTTGTAGTTCCAGCTACTTGGAAGGCTGAGGCTGAAGGATTGCCTGAGCCCAGCAGGTCCGTGGTGGCCATGAGTGTGCCACTGCACTCCAGCATGGGTGATGGAGTAAGACTCTAACTCAAAAAAAAAAAAATGCAATTGATTTTTGCACATTAACTTTGTACCCTGAGACTTTACCAAAGTTGATTATCAGATTTCCTAGGGTTTTCAAGAAATAGTAGGATCAGCCGGGTTCAGTGGCTCAGCCTGTAATTCCAGCACTTTGGGAGGCCAAGGTGAGTGGATTGCCTGAGCCTGTGGGTTCGAGACCAGCCCGGGCAACTTAGTGAGACCTCGTCTCTAAAATAAATAAAAAGAAAATTGGCCAGGCATGATAGCACATGCCTGTAGTTCCAGTTACTCGGAAGGTTGAGGCGGAAGGATCACTGGAGCCCAGCAGGTCGACGCTGGGGTGGCGGTGAGTGTGCCACTGCACTCCAGCCTGCAGACTCCAACTCCAAAAAAAAAAAAGATATAGGATCATATCGTCTTCAGAGAGGAATAGCTTGACTTCCTCTTTTCCTATTTGTATACTCCTGATTTCCTTCTCTTGCCTGATTGCTCTGGCTAAGACTTCCAATACTATGTTGAACAAGAGGGGTAAGAGACGGCATCCTTCTCTAGTCCCATTCTCAGGGAGAGTGCTTCCAGCTTCTGCCCGTTGAGCAAAATGTTGGCTGTAGGTTTATCGTAGACGGCTCTTACTGTTTTGAGGAATGTTTCTTCTATGTCTAGGTCCTCAAGAGTTTTTATCAAGAAGGTTGCTGGATTTTGTCAAATGCTTTTCCTACATCTAATGCTAATCATGTGGTTCTTGGTTTTACATTTGTTGATGGTCTTGAGAATGTTGAACCAGCCCTGTATCCCAGGAGTGAAGCTCACTTGGTCACAGTGGATGATCCTTGAGATGTGTTGTTGGATCTGATTTGCTAGAATCTTGTTGAGAATTTTCATATCTGTGTTGATCAAGGAGATTAGTCTGTAATTCTCTTTTCTTGTTGGGTCTTTGCCAGGTTTGAGTATCCAGGAAATTGATTCAGTTACAAGAGATCTACCTACCAGAAAAAGCTCTGGACCCAATGGCTTCCCAATTGAATTCTATAAGACATACAAGGAGGAACTGATACTAATCTTAAAGTTCTTCAGGAAACTGAAAAAGGAGGAATGCTCCCCAACTCATTTTATGAAGCCAAAAGCAATCTTTTTTTTTTTTTTATGAGTTGGAGTCTCACTCTGTCGCCCAGACTGAAGTGCAGCAGCCGCTCCCGGCCACCGCAGCCTCGACCTGCTGGGCTCCGGCGATCCTTCCACCTCAGCCTTCCAAGTAGCTG